>JANHFR010000724.1:124181-141147 GCA_032468015.1 Mimophis mahfalensis | reverse complement strand
AGAAATCCATTTTTATTTATTTTCTCCCTCTTCAGCACCAAGGACAGGTCTCCCGATCTTGTCCTGCATAACGCAGGTGGGCCAGCTGGACCGGAGCCCGTCCGCGCCCATATCTCACCTTCAAAGCCCCAGATTGAGACTTCTGGGGACTTTGGGGGGCCCTGCCCAGGCACGGACAACTCGCCTCCCTCCCTTTGCCCGGGTGGGGGAGGCTTTAAAGCCGAGAAATGGCGGATGGCTGCCGTTTCTCGGCAATTTACGGGTCGGCTGGTCGGAGCTGCCGATTTAGGCAGCTGGCGACCGGAAGTTGCCCGGTGGAACCCAGAGCTGAAAAGCTTCTTGGATGAGAAGCGAAATGTCTTCAGAGAAAAACCAGAAAGTCCAGTCGACTCTTGAAAAAGTACCTTTGGGACACCCTTGATCCGGATGACTGAGAATTTCCATAGCCTTTTCTCTTCATACTTAAATAATACTTAATAAAGAAATAGTAATCAGATTGGAGATTGTCTCTATCCTATCAAAACTTCAAAGGACAATTTTAAATATCTGTTAGGATTGACTTCATTTCTTATTAATTTCTTACCATTTTCAGAAATTCTCATCTGACTTGTCTCAGTGGAACTGTATCCAAATACAAGCTTGTAGTTTATATTCGTAGACCTCTTGTATTTATATTAGACATCTTGCCTAATTCTAGTTTGACATGATATAAAAGACAATCATTTCTTGTGCTCTAATAAATCAGTAAATTGCCATTACTTTTAGCAGCATTTGAAAAGGAAATAACCATTCTAGAAGTTGGTTACTATTGTTTCTAACAGCAATATTGGATGATATTGTCAGGTGTTTAATTCCATTTTGAATTAAAAGATTCTTATAAAGATACATAACTGCATTTCTGCAATGGTTTTCAACCCTTCATCGTTATTGTTCCTATATATTTTATATGCCTTATTATCCACAGAATATACAATTCACTATTGTTATTTTTTTATTCCTGTTATGACAAGTGGTTTGTAAGTACTTATGAAAGTGCCACAACGTCATAAATGTATCTCCTTTGATTGCAATTGAAGTATCCAGCTTAAGAACTATACAGTAGATACATACACACAAACCATCTGCAAACAAATTAGCTACATTATTGAGGAAAAATCTCCATAATCAATAATCCTGCCCTATTGCAGAATCAAACTTTTCCAGATGGCTGCATCTCCCAGGCCAAGCCGACAGTGAGCCATGACAGAACTTTCTACTTCTCCTTAGTTTAGAGTCAGATGGAATAATTGAGAAGAGAAGGGACGTGGTGCGTGGCGTCGGAGGTGTGCGCTGCGCATGCGTTAGTCTCGTTTTCTAGGTTCGGCGGCGTCGGTAGAGCGAGCGAAGATGTAAACTAGCAGCTGCAATAGTAGTAAAGGCTTTCCCAAGCCGGCGGGCGGCAGGACCGACTCAGCCACCCGATAGCTTCGCACTGACCTGTAAAGTGAAGACGGGGGAGAGCTCTGAGAGAGAATTCATCTGTTTAAGATCAAATCATAAGGCTTAGTTCACTTTCTTCCTTGCTTGGCAGCTGTCGAGGCTCCTGGCCCGCGCAATTAAGGCACCCGCGGGAAGCAGGCTGAGCCTGCCGATTTGCAGGACTACGGAACGAAGCGGCCACGGACAGGCGAAACCAACACAAAGCCTCTCGTGCGCGGTATACAGGTGGCTCTTCCTGTCCTGGGCTACCTTTCAAGAGATTTCCTTAGTCCGAGAAATCGGCCCTTGGATGTTAAAGGGACGTGGCCAGGCAGGGCTGCCTTAAGAGGAATTAAGAGTTCAAATAGACGCAGGACGCGCGTGTGCGTCGTATTTTTTTAAAAAATGCGGTACTACGGCTCTAAGGATCACTTTCCGGTTTGAGCCAGGAGTAACAGTCCTTTCCTAAAAGAAACAAAATAAATTAACCTTCAGTCACAAGGATTAGAGCAGAACAGGAACGTTGCAGAACTGAAGGCAGTTCTTTTAATTTTTATTTCCGACTTTACAACACAAATAAGCGTTAAGTAGCCAGGGCTTCACAGGGACGCTGTACTGAATATCGGGCCACTTCTGTCTGAATCGAGGGGCAGAATTATGTGGAATTCTTAAAACCACTGCTCCTAGAAATAGCCCATTTTAAGTCAGTTGACTGGCATGGAAAATGCCAGCTGATCTGTTTTATTTTGATCTTTTCACATTTCTATGATATGAAACTGAACAGTACCCCAGTGCCAAAACCAGAAAATATTTAGGAATAAAATAGGAACATGGGCAGCAGTCTTAATTCTAACAGTTAATTTTTATTGATTACTAATGGACACATAATTTCATGCCTTTAGGTACAAATCATAAGGCTTCCTTCACACTATTTTTGTTGGGGGGGGGGGTATCAGTCAATTTTTGACTCCTGATTTAGTCCCTGCTAGGGTTTTTTGGCAAGATTTGGGAAGTGGCGTGGCGTTCCTGCTTCCTAGAGCTGACACATAGGGACTGGCCCAAGGTCACCCAGGTGGCTTTATACTCAAGGTAAGACTAGAATTGACATCTCCTGGTTTCTGGCCTGGTGTCTTAACTACTACATCAGACTGGCTCTCTCACCTTATTTACTTGTTATACAATGATATTTCTCTATGTTAAATATTTATTTTCATCCCACTTTTTATAAATAAGGTTATGAATATATATAATTCTTCATCCTCCTATTTTCCCTACAACAGGTGGATTGGGCTTAGAGAGAGTGGTTTTTATGCCTAAAACAGGGCGTGGTGCCTTAACTATTAGATCAAACTGGCACTCTCTGTCTGATATGGACCCCTAATTGTACACCTCTCTATGTAAACTTAGCATATTTTTATATAAGAGATGCAATATATTAAACCACTATATCCTATAAATTCTTCAACAGTTAAAGAAACAGCTATAAAAGAAGAAATATAAAAATGCTATTCCATATAAATCCCACATTATTTCAGTCTACAGTTTATAGCTATTCCCTGCCATTTTCATACTGTATCCTATTCATCATTTATTTACACCTGCATAATAATATCTATATGGAATGGAATATATTTGAGTTATCTTGAGAGGATGTGTTATATATATCATATATATAAGGATATATTTTTCCCATCTGAAATAACATCATAGTAGTTACTGTCATTTCCTTTTAGAATTGAGATTTCATTTAAGTAGTAATGTGTAAATGTTATATTATGTTTAGGCTTTCCTTAGATACTCAGTCCTGACCAGTCTAAAGCATGAGTAGATTTGAGTCTGCTTCACCCCTACTCATACACCCCTTTCACTCATTCTGTTGAGTAACACTGCAAAAGAAGTAAATGGTAAAGAGTGTGAATTAACAAATGATATGAAAGAAAGAGAGAAAATAGGTATGTTGTCGATGAAACTAAGACAAAGGGGAAGGATATGTATGCTTTGACCTTGTGCAGGAGAGCTGATAAATACATGCAGGGAAATGAACTTATAGGGATAATTATAAAAGAGCAAAAATTATGTTACTGTATAATGCATGACTTGGTTATCATGTAACAGCATGATTGGTACAAAAAATAAAAGTGGCAGATATTGTATAATGTGTATAAAGAGAAAAAGAATTGCAAAGAAAATCAAAAAGAGCATGAAATGGCTAAGAAAATGCACAATGATTTTGAGAGAAATAAAGAATTTTGTGGGAACTGACTGAAATGGGAAGAATTGAAATGTAAGAATGCCATCACTCTACCTTTTGGAAGGAACTTGGAAAAATTTTATTTATTTTTAATCCAATTTATATGCTGCCCTTCTCCAGAGACTCAGGGAGGCTCACAATCTTAAGCACAACTCAATGTGCTTAGCAATAGCCTTCATTCTTTAGTACTGTATATGCCTGCTTATTAGCGGCATTTTACAAAGTCAGCTTATTGCCCCCAAAAATCTGGGTCCTCAATTTACCTACCTTGGAAGGATGGAAGGCTGAGTCAGCCTTGAGCCTGGTGAGATTCAAACATGTCTTAATTACAGGCATCTGGCTGCTAGGCTAAGAACTAACAGCCTCCATCACCAATCACAGCCTGATTGAAAGGTTACATGATGTGACAATGAACAACGATAACAATAGAAAAACTACGGGAAATTTTATATTATATGGAGTTGAAAGGTGATTGCTGAATGTGATAATTTATATGGAAATAATTCATTCTGAGAATAAATGCAATGCTTAATTGAATGCTAAACATTGATCAGAGTATATGACAATTATGTGAGGTGTTCTCTTGGTTTAACATATTTAAGGCTAGATGTATAAGGAGTATTTGCTGTGGATGTTAGAAGGGTGTTTGTTGTGGACACATGCAGTATGTAAATATACCTTAGTATTTAAATTATGCTCCATTTTTGCCAGTAACAGTTCAAAAAATGAATATATTGAAAACTAAGGAATTTTTTGTGATAGGGGATATAGCAATAGCACTTAGACTTATATTCAACTTCACTTTACAGCCCTCTCTAAGCAGTTTACAGAGTCAGCATAATGCCCTCAACAATCTGAGTCCTCATTTTACTGACCTTGGAAGGATGAAAGGCTGAGTCAACCTTGACCCTGGTGAGGATCGAACTGCAGCCAGCAGTCAGCAAAATTAGCCTGCAGTATTGCATTCCAACTACTGAGCCACAACGGCTCATATAGCTACCCAAATGACTACGAGTGACGCATAAATGGTTAAAAACAAATAGATTTTTATTTATGAATCCAATTTATTGGCTGCCCATTTCACCACAGGGTAACTCTGGGCAGTTTATCCTATTAAAAATAAAATACTATAAAAGTACAAAAATACAAAATACAATAACTAAAAGATGGGAAGAGAGGAAGTAGGATAAGCGGGTTTTGATAATAACCACCCCCAGAAAGAAGCCCTTCCTTTGGAGCCCCAAGCTACCTTGCAGACCCAGGAGTTTAGGAAGGTCAGGAGAGTTGAAGCAAGATTAAAAAGAGCCATGGTGGTGCAGTGTTTAGAATGCAGTACTGCAGGCTACTTCTGCTGACTGCTAGCTGCCAGCAGTTCCACAGTTTGATCCTGACCAGCTCAAAATTAACTCAGTCTTCCATCCTTCCAAGTTGGGTAAAATGAGGAGCCAGATTATTGGGGGCAGTATGCTGACTCTGTAAACCACTTAGACAGTACTCTAAAGCACTGTGAAGCGGTACATAAGTCTAAGTGTTATTGCAAAATGCTATTGCTAATGTATGTACCTGAATGGAATACCCATTGAAGATGGGAAAATGGATGAAGAAATGTTAATATATGCCAATACATGTGATTTATTGTGAAGAACGAGTGTTTAGTGAAGAAAATGAAAAATGCAACTGTTGCTTACCGGAGGGCCCCTCATGACTTAAGCCAAATAATGAGTTCACCAAACCAGGTTTACTCGGAACGAGAGAGCAAAGATTTGACTTTGCCACCCCCCTTTATTGATTCAGCATAGAAGGGGTGGTACAGAAATGAAACGGGGCAGAGCATAGGGAGGTAACATATTTGCATAATCACGTAGTAATAAGGTACATTGTTCATTGTAAGGCAAGCAAGCAATGGATACATGACCCAATTCTGACAAGGTTATTTTCCATGCTGTGTTCCAGCTGGCTTGCACCAACCTACACACACACAGGTGTGTGCTAAACACATTGTAAGCCGCCCTGAGTCTTCGGAGAAGGGCGGGATATAAATGGGATTAAAAAAAAAAAATCTCCACATGCAACGTATAAATGGTGTATGTTTCTGCCCGTTTTGTTATAGGGAAGTACAGGTAGTCCTTGACTTAAACAGTTCATTTAGTGGCCATTTGAAGTTACAATGGGCACTGAAAAAAGTGATGTATGACCATTTTTCACACTTACAACTGTTGCAGCATCTCCCTGGCCACGTGATCAAAATTCAGATGCTTGGCAACTGACTCAAGTTTGTGATTGCCATGTCCCAGGGTCATGTGATCCTTTTAGCAACTTTTTCACAAGCAAAGCCAATGGGGAAACCAGATTCATTCAACAATCATGTTACTAATTTAACAACTGCAGTGATTTGCTTAACAATTGTGGCAAGAAAAGTCATGAAACAGGCAAAACTCACTAAACAGAATTTTCACTTAGCAACAAAAAAATTGGCCTCAATTGTGATCATCAGGAGAAATAGAAAAGGAAGTTGAATGTGATGGGAACAATATTTGATGATGTGATGGAACTAAATAAAGTCCAATTAAAAGTTTCCCTTACCTGCAAAGCATTGTTATTCAAGGCAAACTAAGTCCTACCTGGTCAACACTAGTGGAAAAGAGGAAGGAGCCAGCCTAGATTCAAAGGCCTCCTCAGATGCTTATCCACAAGGTTTTAGAAGGCTTTAAGTAGCTCAGTTGATTAACATGTGATGATCGGAATGAAAGAGTGTGCCTTATCAGCTTCAAGCCTTCTCAAGTCATGCACCCAACCTGCTTGCACAGGTGCCTTATTATGAAGCATATCTCTGTGGCTCCTTAATATTTTTTTTACACATTTGGGTTACTTCAGGGGTGTTCCATCTTGCTTGACTGCATCCTGCACCTAAACTGAACTGCTGGTCTAGATGCAGTTTGGTGATCCTTGCCACTTTGGGGCAGTGGTGTGAAGGAATGTTTGTCCCTCTTACTTTTTTTTCAGATATGCTTTTGGGCATGCAATTTTATATTGCCCTGAAGATACCTTCAGGGATAACCTTCTGCTAGCCAATCAGCCAGGCCATTATGTCATTTTAAGGAAGAAAGTCCCTTTTCCCCCTAGGGAAAAGGGACTTTCTTCCTTAAAATTTCCCCATAGGGGAAATCTATGCATCTTATAAAAAATGTTATGCTTTAACAGTATTGTGTCTACATTTACTCAGAATTAAAATAAAATCTTACTCAGTTCAACAAGACTTTGTCCCTGGATTGTTTGATTTATAACTTTACAAGGCCCTAACTTTTGAGTGGATTTTTTTCAGAGTAAAAGATATTGGCTGGGCATATTCAAAAAGTAGAAGAATATGAAGCTCAGTCATTATCCTTTCCCTAACTCAAAGCTGTCCAGTTATCCTAGCCTACAATTCCTGTTGCTCCTAGCTAACAGGTTCAATTGGATAGCCGTGCTCTAGTTGAGGATGAGGCTCAATGCACTTCAATTTGCTTGGAGAATTCCTGACTGGATTATGTTAATTTATATACATTAACTAGCTGATTACCCGGCTTCTCCCAGGTATAGTCATCCTGGAGCCAGCTGCCTCCGCCGCTGCCTGCTTCGTCCCATTGTCTTGTCTTGGCCTAAGGTTTCAAAAGGCCGCACCTCATCCCGGCCTAAGGTCATTGCAGCAACTTTGTTGCTGCCTCCTATGGACAGCCACAGCCTCCATTTCAAAAGGCCTTCATATTGGTGGCCTGATGCTGCTCTCTGGCACTCCTTGTGGAGTATTGTGATGGCATTGGCAGTATCTCCACAGTACAGGGACTTTGGCAGTCATTTTAGAGGGCACAGACCCCCCCCCCACCGGCATCTGAGACCCCCAGAGGGTAAGCTACCTACATGGCAAGTTTCGTTGTGAATGGTCCAGCTGTTTTGGAACCTATAAGGCATGCACACACACACACAGACACAGACACAGACACAGACACAAACACACACAGAGAGAGTTTTATATATATATACAAGATTAGAGGAACTCTCACTGCACATGTTACGCTTTCAAGTTTGCAAGCAGAAAATTGTCCTGACTTCTGGTCTCAACACATTTTGATTGAGGATGATCTCACTCGATAGTCTGTTTATACAATTTTATGCTTTAACCTTTAAGAGATTCTCAAAGTCACTGTTGTGAAGGGTATCCATATTGTGTTTTAACATTTCTTGTGCCACCCCTTAAAATAGCTATTCTGGGCTCTAGATCTTAGCCAGAAAAAGTCTCTGCTATTTATTTGGAGACTTGGTCATCAACCAGCAAAAATTAAGCATATTTAAACCCTACTATTTCAAGGAATGCACGGTTCTGAGATTCATAGAGCTATAAATGCATTATAATTCAGTACATTTTAACTAAATCCCACTGAGTTATTTCAATTTTTGCTGCAATTCAAAATTAGCAACACTAATTTCCTCATCCTGGCATACAGCTTCATCCCAGTAGTTTTTACTGTCTTTCCTATAGTCTTCAGCAAGCAATGTCATGCCACTGTGAAGATTATAAGATCCCGTGTGAAGAGCTCAAGCTTTAAAAATGCTGAAACAGGCAGTCTGCCTGAGAATCTCAAAATGAAGCTTTCTTTAGAGATAGTTCGCTGTAAAATGCAAATTTGTTTTTCCGAACAAATCAAATGCCCTTTAAATTTAGCCACTGATGAGTAGCTAATGGTTTTGTATTTTTTGTTGTCAACTGGATTGTTATTCCATCCAGTTGCCTTAGTCACATGATCACCAAAAGTTGTTTCCCCCCCCAACCTATGTTGCCCTCCTTTCTCACTCCAGCCACAGAATACAGCCCAGAAGAAAAGGCCACCATTACAAGAAACATCTCAGCTATCTGTCATATTACCTAAGTTAGTGAAAGCTCAGTGAATGGTTCCTTGAGAATGACAGACTGTGAGCTGGAAGGGCCTTTCAGATCTACTTACGCTTCTTTCACAGTTCCTGATTTCCTCCTTCAGATGTCTCACATTTGGGGCTGGGAAGAGGGGAGAGAGAAGCCTGCTGAAAGTCAAAAGACTCCAGTCTTCCACAATCTTGTCGTTGGTTTCCCGCAGGGGGGAGATTAGACAGGATACCGCCAATATCAATATTATTGTCAGATTTAGGAAGCTGGAGAAGGGGAAAGCTATCCAAACAAGTGCTGGCTAAACATCACCTACACTTGGCAGATTTGTTGTGTGCGCCATAAGGAGGGGAACAAAAGGAGGTCCAACTAAATTAAAACAAGGTGCAGACATGCCAGCAACTAAAATATTTTAATTGGGTGGGACATTTAGCCATCAACCAATGCAGTCGTTGCCTCTTCACTCTCTTTCCTGGGCATTTTTTCCTAGATGCCTTGCATCTCAAATAGAAAGCCTGCTCATTCATTGGTACGTTGTCTGTCATCTACAAACCCAGACACTAAATCATGACTTTCCCAAGATGCACTGCATGCATACCTCCTCAAGACGCTTGTCAAGATCAGGGCCTCCTTTTTTGGCTAAGCCAAAAGTGACAGCTGGGTTCACGTTAAGATTCAGCTGAAGTCTAATTTTACCTGCAGGTTCTTGGCTGTGATGCTATGCTTTTCTGCCTGACCATCCCTCCAAGCAGCTGCCAGGTCTCTCAGTCTGACACTGGAGTTGGTTTTTCTGGCTGCTTGCCTTCCTTGATTTGACAGTAGTCCACACACCCGTCCTCATTCACGTGCACACGTTGATCCCAGCTGATAGGCCATCCCTAGGTCTGTGCTAGAAGTGAGGGTGAGACAAGGCTCAGGAGACAACAGTCTGCAAATGCTGTTGAAATGCTGATGGAAATGGCCAGACAGGCAGAATGGTGTTCCATCTCCCATTGCCTCAGATTTAAGCAAAGGCCAGAGCTTCTTTCTCAAAAATAATCCAAATAGCAAGTTAACTCAATACTTACTTCTGAGTAAACATGTATGGCATAGAATTGCTTGGTAGACATGGAGGCCATAAGATGTGCCATAGTTGCTATGCTGTATGATTTGCAGGGAGTTAGAAATTAGGGTGGTATAGTGATTGAGGTATTGTGTAGGCTGTGGAGACCGAGGTTCAAGTGTTGCTCAGCCAGAGAAGCTTACTATCTTTAGGCCAGTCACACACATACACACATGGTGTCCCAGTTTCTAGCCTGATGCTTAACTGCTACACCAAACTGACTCTTACGTACTATATACAGTTCTTAATTCCGTCCCCTATATAAATTGCCTTGGAATGCTGGAGGAAAGGCTGGAGATGTCATTAATAAAATGAAACAGTGGAATTTATTCCTCCACCAGAAATCACCTGAGTTCTAAATTTTTCTGAGCTGTGCTTTCTTCAGCTTCTTCTTTAAGTCATACATGTCTGACCTTCTGTTACAAACAGAGGTGGTATTCAGCCAGTTCCGACAGGTTCCAGAGAACCAATAGTGATAATTTTGACTGGTTCTGAGAACTGACAAATACCACCTCTGATTGGCCAACACTGGCAAATACCGCCTCTGATTGCCCAACACTGGCAAATACCACCTCTGATTGGCTGATAGCATAGCCACACCCACTAAGCCATGCCCACAGAACCGGTAGTAAAAAAATTTGAATCCCACCACTGGTTACAAGCCTTTATCCCACAAAGATTGAAGCCAAAGTATTCAGTTGTTGTTAAATGACAATGTTGGCTTGCTGTGCTGGATTCAGCCATGCTAATTATGATTTATTCATACTTTTAAAAGTATGATTAGCCAGATTAAGGGTATTTAGAAGACTGCACTGTTCTGCACCTTTACCTCTAAATGTTTGTTCCTGTCTTATACCTCTAAACCAAATGGCATATGAAGTCTATATAAAAAGAGACAATTGCTTTGGAGTAAATACGGTTTCAATCTGCAGGCACAGGACAGGAGCAAAGACTGGAGTTGATATTGCTAATTCTTTAATGTAGGCCAAAAAAGAGAAAGATTTCCAAAAGGGACAGAGAAAGTGGATTCCTAGCTTACAGGCTAAGAAACCCTGCATCAAAATAATGGGCCTGGGGAAGCAAAGGGTAGTGAACACCATATGCTCTGAGACAGAAACAAGTATAGAATGAATGGAACAGTTGCCAGCACTGATCTAGTTGCTGCTAGATTTGTTCCAGATTATTTTTTTTCTCCACAGTCCCAAGTCAAATGTGGCCCGTTTTTCATCTTCACTCCTTTTGACAGTTTTATTCACTTTACCAAATTTGGTTCCCTTCTGATTTTATTTTATTTTTTTTAATTTTTAGACAGGCAGGTGCGATCCCAATCCTCTGCATAATTTATTTTGGAACTTCTGTATGGGTGGGAAGAATCAAACTACGCTCTGAGATGGGTGTTCCTCATTAATAGGAGGTCCCCCTTTCCCTTTCCTTAGGACATTCCTTAATGTCCCGAGTTATTCGAAGGAGAGAGAAGGAGAGGGGGGGGAGGAGGCCACATCTAAGTGGCTGCGGGACGAGGAGAAGCCGCGTTCGAGATGCCTTTCTGGGAGGCTGGAGAGAGATCTGTCGCTCCTCGAGGCCCAGTTTAGGTGGTCCCGGTATCCACGTTTTCATTCCGATGGGGCACTGAAGCGAGCTGCTACGAGCAGCTTTCCTGCCGGGCAATTATTTCCGCGCGCGCGCGCGCTCGCTCGCTCGTGTGTGTGTGTTTAGAAGAAGCCTCTCTGTTTGCTTATTCTCCGTGGCGCAAGACATTTTGCGCCTGTTTTTCGCCCCACAATATTTGCTCAAGGAACCGATGGACAACGAAGAATCAATCGTTTTGTCGGGAATCTGCCGGTAGGCAGAACCTGCCAGGGAATCCTTGAATAAGAGGAAGGAAGAGGTTGGATAATTTAACGAAAGAGCTCAGCTTGATGGAGAATGCATAAGCACGGCTTTCCCTGCCTCATTGGCAATGCCACTTATCCTTAGGGCTTCAGAAGAGCTACCTCTTCGCTTCCACCCGAGACTGTGGACCACAGATCTCACCGTCCCAATGGGCTGCTGGTTATGGGGATTATGGGGAAGGTTCCTTCGAGAAGTCATAGCAGAGAAATAAAGACTGGTCATGGAAGAACAAATTTTATGTCAATGTAATTTTTTGCCCACAAAAGAGTGAATTAAGTTTAGCATGTCAAGTAAGCACTGACGCCTCAAACCATCATATCTGCAACTGAATTTGGATTCAAAGAAAGTTTGCCCTATTGCTCCAGCTTGTCAATTATTGCTGCTTTTAACTCAGATTCCCTTCTCCAGTTATAAGTTTTAGTAGTATTCAGCACTTTTATTTAGCATCTACTTATGCCTAAGTGCAGTACTGTTTCCCCACCGCACTAAACCTGTGAAGAAAGTTGGACTGAAAACGACAAAGTTAAACTCGCCTGGTTCTGTGAAAACTTGAGGAGTCCTGCCCTCCAATGTTTTAACGCATCCTGGTTGTTACTCGTTTTCTTCCAGTACTGTATATCTACGCTTTATGGCACCTCTGCCTGGATTCAGCTGAAGCTGGTAGAATATCACCCGATTCACCTCCTATTAGTCTTAGTTCTGGTTCTTTACAGAAAACCTTTAGGCGATGTACTTTTCTACCATTTATGCTAGTCCTTAGTGGGTAGGACAGGGTGTTGGTGTGCTTGTGGGCATTTGTCTTACTTTAATAAGAAGATGCAGGGACGTGCATGTTGATGGATTAAAACAAGAGAGCTTGAGGCATAGAATAATGTCAAGAAAGGGTTTCTAAATAATGGTAGCTTCACAGAAGTCACAAAGAAAGCAATTAAACCAGCATCCACAACCAAGTTAATAGGACAAGAAAGTGTGAAAGTAAATAGAAAGTGACACCGAAACAAGCCAAGCTGGGCATGGTATTTTAGGCAAAGAGAGCAAGATTGTCAGTTTGATTCAGGACAAAGGCAAAAGAAGAATTTGAGGCTTCACAGATGAGGAGCGATCTTTTAATTGTGTCTAATCCCACTGAAATGGAATGGTTGGTGATGGGGGAGAAAGATGCAGCTTCAGTGCTGGTTCAGATGCTGAGCTGAATCGTGTGGCTTTTTCTCAGGAGGATTGAAATACTTTGGAAAGCATCAGCAACAGTAGGAACCTCAGCGTGGGATGGAATGACAAACCCCTTCTGGTCCATCATACAGAATTACAGAGTCATCAGTTGGGGCTCCTGTTGGAAATATGAATGTAGACTAGATTGTCAGGGGTTTTTTTTTAAATACTCTGAAACACATTTTGAAGAAATAAATTATTTAAATAGAATATACAGTGCTCATCTGGAATCCTCTGACCCATATATTACATTACAGACAGAAAATACCGTATATAGAGGAGACCAAAATGCTTATCAAGGTCTTGTGTACAACCAGTTTGATTAGCACAATAATAATACAGCTGTTATGACTGGTACAGAAGGTATTTTTCTCCATCAAGTATGTGCTTTTGTGATAGCTATACATTACCTTTCTCCATATCTGCCCACAGCTCTGGTTAAATTATACATGAACATGACATTCTTAATGTATATACTTTTTGTCATTCTGAAACTTTAATTACTAAGGAAATATGCCTAATGCTCTTTTTTACCTGTCTAGGGAGTGAAAACTGCACCATATTTAGTCATGGCAATAGAAAGCATGAACTAAACTGAACAGAGGCCATTTGTTCAATAACTGGTCTTTGAGTGGGTGTAAGAAGATGGAATGTATAAAAACGTCTTTTACCAACTGGATTGATTGGCCCCTTAGTTTAATATTGCACAAACCTGAATGTGGTATTTTCCAAACACTGATGATAGCTAATAAAGTAACTACTTCTAAACTATGAAACAAACATTATTATTTTATTTAGTCTTGTGCTATTATTCGGTGTCCTTTTTATTCAGTGTTACTGTTTTTTCTCTCCATGCCTTTTGATTAATTGTAATCTAATAAGAAATACTACAGTACATATTTCTTAACCTTACAAATCTTCTTGCCTCTTCAGATGAGGACTATTTTTGCTGTGATTACTGTAAGTGGGAGCAAGAATATACTTAGCCAAAGCTGTATGAAAGCTTTTCTGTATCTGCCGTATGCCATTTGTGAATGCTCAAGAGAGAGAAAGTTGGAATATATTGGCTATTGTCCACACAATCATTCAGCCACATCTCTTTGGTTCAGGTTCCAAAACACATGATCACATTAACTGGGTCAAAAGTTGCCATTCTGAGAATACAGGGTCACCACACATTTTCTCCAGGAAGTGGCTGGTATGAGATCTTGCATTAGGTCAGTACTAGTAAGGCTTCATAGCATCACCAGCCACTCCTCCATTGGTCAGGCAAGTAGCAGTAGATGTGAAAGGCCCAGGAGAGAGAAAGAGAGAAACAGAAACAGAAGTGCTCCAAACCTTGGCTCAGGCAAAACACACAACTCCTGTACACAACCACCCAATAGCTACTTCGCTGATCTCTGTCCAGAATCATTCTTCATCCAGAGCAGCCAGAGGGAGCACTGGGTTGTCAAACTGGACTATTTCCTCTCCGCCAGTCAGTGTGTGTGTATGTGTGTGAATGTTCTTAGAATTAAGTATGAGATACATCCACATGCATGAGGCTTCAGGAGGACCATAGATACTTAGCAAGATTCTGTACCAGCTTTCTATGCATTTTTTGGACCTGACTATGGCTCATTTTGCAGTGCCTGCGACAAAACATTTAGGTTTGCTGCTAAATGTTGAAGTTTGAATAGTGGACCTCAGTAATGGACTTGTACAACATATAGACTTCAAACACTTCTTTTCTGCTTCCACATTTTTATTAGTATATTGACAACTAGCTTGCTAAATAATTTTAGATGTTGAAACACACAAATACGTCAAGGGTAAAAGGCCCATCTGTTTAATCCAAAGATGGAGAATAAACTTTGATGGAGGCTTCATGATACTTATTTGATTCCGCTTCCTTTATTGCATAAACAAGTCGGTCAGCTTTGGGCCCCAGATGCATACATATGCCATTTTAGCCCCCTTCTGGCAATGTGTTTGCTTCAGTGACCATGCAGCTCACATCCTTCCACCCACAGCTGCACGAGGTCCTTCTTCAAGATGGATAAAATCCAAGCCCTGGAAGCCAATGCTGCAGCTAGTAGAGTTCACTGAAGAGGCATTTAGAAACAGAATTTACTGGCATGTCATGAAAACTGGCTGCCACCATACCCTGACCTCCTTTCCGATAATAATTCTACCCACGAGTATGCAGAAAATGAAAACTTGGAAGCTTAAAGGTTATCTTTCCATAAAGTTAATTGCAAAGTAATTGAGGCTTAAACAACAACAACAAAAAAGAATGTATTTTACCTTTGTGATCAGTGACAAGAATGATAACTGTTGTTAAAGGAAGATATTGATGTTGCACAAAGTTAAGAAGAGTCTACTCCCAGATGACACTTTCCTGGTTTTCCTCAGTCAGAATTCCCTTTGGGGGTACTGGGAATTCTATGAATGTACATCTTTATTTGATTTTGGAACTGCCCAACAGCAAACCAATATCGGTGAACCACTATCAATATATGTGAAAACCTACTTTGTAAGTATTATTTTACTCCTTGAAAACATATCTAATAAAGGGCTTAGAAGAAAATCCATGAAAGTATTCTACGTGTTACTTTTATAAAACATATGTATACAATCTGTTATTGCTAGTTTTGCAAATAGTAAAGAAGCACCAGCGGAGTACAGAAACTGTGGAACTGGGGTTCTGAACATGACCTCAGATATTAGATGGATTCCTAAATAAATGTTTGCCACAGAAATTACATCAAAGTATTCACATTTCCTTATGGTTCAGTTTGTATTTCTACTTGTATTTATTACAGTACTTGTTTTCTTCAGTTAAGGCCTGAGATTTTTCTGGTATGGTTTGAATAGAAAATGCAATGCATAAATTGTACTCTTAAGCCTTTTATATGCAGTTAATTTCATGCCCCGTTTGTTTTGTAGTAACTCAGCGCATTGTGCACTTTGTAGTCTAAAACATTTCACAGTCCTTTCAAATGCATATTTCATGAAAGGCGATGTCTTGGTAAAACACAAAGAGACTTAGGGGGAAAAAAGTTAAGTGGCGAAAAAAAATGCCATGAAGTTGTCTAAAGTCCAAGAATATAAAAAATTGATACAGTATGACAAAAGCTGTTGAATACATTGTGGATTTCGGCATAGCCACCTGATTTTTCAGAACAAGATTTAGTGTTACAGTACATTAGGACATAATCCAGCACAGCTTTTCATAATGACATTTGGAAAACAGTTATTCCCTTTTTGTATGTTTGCTTCTATACAAATGAAATATTTCACTCTGGAACAGTCTTGTTTGTGCAGTTTTACAGGCATTTAGAAAAAAAATCTATTGCTAACACGTTATTTATGCTGTTTTGCAATCTTACTTTTCATGCAAAAATTTGGGGATGTTATTAAACAGTATCGGTAGTTATAACTTTAGCTCTTTTAACATATCTTTCTCCATATTCTTAAATTACAAAAAAAAATTGTGATGGCTTGTGAGGAAGAAATGTGATACATCTAAACATATTTAAGTCTCACTGAATCTGCCCATACTAAAGATTTATTCAGAGCCCCTCTCACATAGACTTATCTAAACATACAGTAAAAGCTACCCAAAGGTACCTTCAAATATTTTCTCACTGAAAAATGATGAAGCAAAACGAGATGTGAAAACATTAAGGCAAACAAATAATCCTGTTTGGCCAAACAAATAACTCAAGCTCAGCACCCTATTGTCAGCAGTTGCCAATGTGACTTTCTTAAAAACTATTGTACAAGCAGATCACAGATTGAGCAGTTCCTCCCCAATTGTTTTCTTTCTGACAATTGGTATTCTGGGGTATATTACTCTGTGCAGAAGTTTCATTTAGTAAGCACAGTCCTTGGGCAGACCTATCCTGGATGACTGTGTCTAAGGCCCAGTTGTGACAGCTATTCTGATAAATCAATTATGCACTGTGTGAAGTCCTTTCTTTTCAGACTCTTATTAGTCACTTCCACTGAATTACTCCAATATATTTATCTCTGCTTTCAAATATTGAATGTTTATTGAATAAATATTTCTTTTCTATATGCATACATTAATAATAACAGCAACAGCTATTGCATAATAATAATAATAATAATAATAATAATAATAATAATAATAATAATAATAATAATAATA
>JANHFR010000724.1:51626-67128 GCA_032468015.1 Mimophis mahfalensis | reverse complement strand
AAATTCCCACTGAATGGCTTTGCCTGACATGTTCAGTAATCAAGAGCCAAATAATCTTTGCTGCACTGAGATCAAATCAGCCCCAGCAGGCACAACATCACAGCATCATTGGCCAACATTTGGTGGCACATGTCGAAGACTAAACCCCCAGCAGAGGGTCTGAATTCGGTGCCTGAAACTTCTTGACCTTCAGCCAAATTATTACTGCCTCTTCATTTGTCCTCTTGAAGTAGGGACAGGAGCAAGGAAAAGACTCGGTAACTTCATAGCAACTTAATGATTCCTCTTGCTTTCTCTAACCCCTCAGATAATACCTCAACTCATCTGGAATGGCAGATACTTGAGAATGAATATAGTGGCCAGGAGACAGGAAACCCACTGAGGATCTCATCAGATGTTCTTTCACTAAAAAAAACCCCAACCTGAATTTAGAAATATTGCTGAGCCAAAATATATAGAACTTCACAAACATAATAGAGTGGAAATCAACCGGCTGATGGAAAATTCCAGTTTATAGAAATATGTCATAATATCTGAAGTAAAGAAAGCATACCAAATACCAGATTAAAGATATTGTGAGTGTTCTACCTTTTTTGAAAAATATTTGTGAATTATTTGCATTGGATTGCAAATTATGTCTTAGCTATACATTTTATCAATTGTACAAATACATTGTTATATATATGCGTTATCTTAGCATTGCGTTGTTTCAGATGGTCACCCTTTCTGTATTGTTTATGTAAGCTGAGCCAAATCATTAGCCCAATATTGATGACTTAAGATGGCATGGCCTTTAAAGTTACTAAGGCATTACTTGAGATCAGACTGTACCACAAACTGTTTTCCATCTGGAAGAGATTTATTGATTTATTGATTAGATTTGTCTTCTGCCCATCTCACTTTGAGGCAATTCTGGGTTGTTTACACACCTCAAAAGCCAATAAAACTATGAACAATAAATATTCCTAATAACAGTAGTAAATTGCAATTAAGAAGATGGAGAGGAAGATAGCTCTCCGTTTGCCTGATATGTTTTCTCTTTTGTATTCATACATTAGATCAGGGGTCCCAAGCCTTGTGCCACAGTCCACTAAAGGGCCACATGAGCAGTGGGCCTGTGTGTATGTGCACAACTCTACTCACACAAGGTTGACTGGTGCATGTGGGCTGGCAACTTGCGTGAGCCAGAATACATGCATGCCTTGGCCCACTACTTGAACAGGCCAGTTTCCCGCCCCTCTGCCAGGCTTCCGAACCATAAAGGTTGGGGACTGCTGCTTAGATGTAGAAGTATTTAAACAGATGACCATGTGTCAGGATACAGTAATAGTAGATTTGTATCCTTGGCTTAGGATTAGGCTGGTTGACCTGTAAGATCCCTTTGTTCTATGGTTCTGGGCTTTTGAAGCTAGATAATGCAAAGTTGGGGTTCATCTCTGAGGCAATTTAGCTTAATATTTTGTTGCAGGAAATCTACTACATGGATCAAAGTGGGACCAGTTTACATAAATTGGAATATAGAAAGTAATTTGGTAAGCATAGTAGTGTACATTATTGTTTTGGTTGAATATGAATTCTAGATAACTGAAAGTGAGATAAATAGAAGGTTCACAAAACATTGTATGAAATCTCCCTCCAGAAGTACTTTTGGGTGTTTGATGAAGTGAATTCTTGAATAAAATATTTCAAATTCATGTATCTAAAGTTCAGTATAACAAAATTTTCATTAGAGTGAAATCTTCACAATAGACTGTGGTTTCAATGTTTTTTTATTAGAAACAAGCTTTTCTGATTCTGTCTTGTGCGTTACCTGTAAAACCAGCAAAAAGAGTCATCTATTAGTACAACAGTTCATTATAAGAAGGTATTTATTTAATGCCTTTGGCAAGGAAGACAGATAGTTGCATTGGTAACAATGATTTTAAATCCATATGATGTACAAACCATAGTACAGGCCTGCTAAACACTGATTTAAAGAGCTGAAAATGAGGGTCTGATCAAATTGCCACCACAAAAGAAGACTAAAAATTCAGTTTATATTAAATATATCTCAGTGAAATGTCAGAATTATTCAGTCACTATAGCAGTGGTATTGTGTTGTTATTTACAGAAGTACATAATAAAGCTATTCTGGCAGAAGAACTGAGTGTTATTTTCTCATTGTGGGATGCAACAAACAACCCAACAAAACAGTCAACAGTTCTATTCTGAATACAGCAATGAAACTGGTCCTGCCCCACCCCAAAAATGAACTTGGCAATAATGAGGAAAGTACTTACCCTAAAACTTCTTTAAGAGAAAAACTACACAACTATAATTGGATTACACATTGCCATTTCCTAGGGCTTCATTTGCATTAAAAGATAGCCATTATGCATTCTAAGGCCGTGACAGCATTGTGTCCTGAATAAAGACTGATTAATAAATGTATATTGATATTGTACTTAAATTTAAGTACAATTCAGTATTAAATTTTCTGGGTTGAGGGTGCTTACTTGCTACTGATCCATAGGGATCTATTCACCTTGGAAATCCTGAGGTGGTGGTGGGATGCTTTCACAACAGTGCTTTGGCCTGGACCTGATTGCTTTCACAATCTTGTTCCTTTTTATGAGTTGAGTCACTTTATTTCTCATTTTGTTACAATTTATAGGAAGCCGCCACAAAACCCATCTTTGTTTTTCAAACTTTGAAAATCCTGCACATCTTCTGGGTGAAAAAACTATTGATTTGCTGCCTCTCCTATCTGGTAGATTCAGGTAAGCCATTATTATTTCTCTCCTTCCCCTAAGAAGGGGAGTATCCTGTTCTTGGAACCTATTTCTTTCTGGATGCATTGTTTAGAATTTATCTCCTTCCCTGCCACTGTCTAGCCACTATATTAGAAAAAGTGCAACTGTGTGTGTGTGTTTATGTGTGTGTGAGAGAGAGGGGGGAGAGAGGGAGAGAGAGAGAGAGAAAGAGTGAGAGATTTCATTACCATGCTATCTTGGGGACAGGGCACTGTTCTTTATAGTTTCATATTGATTAGCTGGAGGGAAGACTGGTAGGCAATGATAGCTCATAGTATTGTTTCCGCTTTGAGATAGGCACAAGTGATAAATATAAAGGAATAGTTTCAGAGTGTTTTGTGTGCGATTTTGCTGTTGAGATTCTGTGGAAAAGTGCATTGGCTGCTCCTATATGACTTGAGACAAATGAATCAATATGGTCTGATACTGAACATTGACCAAGACAGGCTAAGTGTGCTCTCAATTCAGAATAATAGATTGGGAAGGGATCTTGGAGGTCTTCTAGTCTAACCCCTTGCCCAAGCAGGAGACTCTATACCATTTCAGACAAGTGGTTGTCCAATCTCTTAAAAACCTCCAGTTGCTGAAGCACCTACAACTTCTGGAGACAAATTGTTCCATTGGTTAATTGTTCTGTGCAAAAAATAATTTCTTCTTTGTTCTAGGTTGCTTGTCTCTTTGTTTAGTTTCCATCCATTGCTTCGTGTCCTGCCTTCAGGTGTTTTGAAGAATAAGTGACTCCTTCTTTGTGGCTTTTCCAACTCTAAACCAGAAAACTGGCAAAAAGGCAGCTATGTTATTTTGAGCCAGTCACTTTCTATAACTTCTAGGAAGAAGACAGGAGCAAACGTGGGCGTGTTTCTGTTTAATTTCTTTTTAATGTTTTTATTGTGTGTTTTTAATGCCCTGTACACCGCCCTGAGTCCCTCGGGAGAAGGGCAGTATATAAATTAAACAAACAAACAAACAAACAACATCCAAAATTTTGCCAAATAAATTTCAGGAGCTTGTCCAGGCAATTGCCAGGAGTCAAAAACTGACTTGAAGGCACAACAACATTAAAATAGAAAAGATGTTAAATGGTGAATATTAGAAACAATTTTGGAATAAGGTTTTAAAGTTTGGAAATGAACTAGCTAAGGAAATTTACTGCAAAATGATGGAGAAAGGGGAATAATTTCTATCATAGCACAATAACAATGAGAACAAATTTAAAAAACTCAATCAAAATATTTTTTAAAAAGTTTAATTCTATTGAAAATGAAGTTTTAAAGAAAACCAAGCCTGGTTTACAGTTTAAGAAAGCTTTCAGCATATTGTTAGCACAAACTAATCACCTTTTTAAATATGTTGGTAATTTCAAAGACTTTACTCAGTAATGTATGTGCATCTCTCTTTCTCTCCAAGTTTATTAAGAGCATCTAAACACTCCTAAATGTTCTTAAATATTTAAGGAGTTTAAAATCCAAAATGCCAAATGATGTTTGTTAAAGAAATGGCATATTCTGATTGATTGGATTGACCAATTATGTGTTGTCGAGTTGTTTTCAACTTCTAGTGATTTTCTACATAAACATACTTGGATAGAAGCCTGCATCTCTCTCTTTTCTGTCCTTATGGTAGAAAAAAAGATAGTACTCCATACTTTCCTAAGAATATCAGTCTTCCAATCAGAAAAAAATACAACAGAAAATAAGAAACACGCAGTTAATCCCTTGCTTGCTGTTCTTGTTTCTGTGCAGTGCAAAGAATTGTTAAACCCAGACTCAAGATACAGTTCTGTTTCAGTGATCTTAACCACTTTACAACCCAGAGTCTTATAGGATGGATCTTTGAACCATCCAAGCATGAGATCAGCACCAAAGCTTAGCAAAATCAATGTTTTCGCATGGTCAGCTTAACTCTCTCTTGAGATGCATCCAGCTATTTTTTTTTAAAAAATGTCACAGGTATTCTGTAATTTTTAGCAAGATGTTTTTTAAGCAAAATTGTAGCAACAAGAGGTTCTTTTTGAAATTTCATTATCCATGTTATCTTCTTTTTGGGACTCTAGACTCTTCTCATTCATTTTGATTTTTAGCATTCCAGTTGACCCGCTTCTCCAGATTATTCTTACTGTATGTCTGCATTTTCTTGACTTCCCTGGTACCCATTGTTCTGCCTCCTCCAACATACTCTCACTCTCACTCGTGTTCTCTAAAATACTTATATTACATTCAGTTTGTACTCAAAGACTATAAAAATGAACAAACACTTGAATTATAAAGCAAAGTTACTATTGTATGGATAATTCATTCATCCATACCCCTTATTGATGGTCAACAGGATGAGCAGTGCAGAAAGTTAGGGTTTCTGAAACTGAACTGTTTCTGGATACATAATTAGAAGCATCTACTCTGCCATAAGACAATATGTTATGTTATATCACAATATGATGTATTGCTTCCTCCAGAATGTAGTCACTTACTTGGTATTGTGGTTCTGCAATGTGCTGCTGATTTGGCAGCAATTCTGACTCTGAGGGAGAGATAGAGACAGTGTTGGAGGAGGAGAAAGAATCAGCTGTTGACATTATGCCAACAGAGGCTGGTCCCTCCATGAGCCAGCAGGAGCTGGTGGGTTCTGACAGCAGTGGGGAGGAGCCCTTAGCTGATGCCAGAACCCGATGATTAATGAGGAGGCAACAGCAGCGTCAGCTATGCTGGAGGGGGAGAAGTCGGCTGACCACTAATTGGACCACACCCTAGGGGGGTTAAAAGGGGTGTGGTTGGGAACAGCTCTTCGCAGAAAGCAACTTGTCGGAATGCTGGTCTGTGACGTCTGTTGCTCCTGCTCTGTGAAAAACTATGGACTTTTCCATCATAGGATTCTGTTTACATTCTCTGGTAATGACTCTGGACTGTTATCTTCTTCTTGGCACTCTTCCCGGATTTATTTGGCTCTGAAAATTGACTTTGTTTTGCTTTTAAAATGGCTTTTCTGTTTGTAGAATAAAAAGGTTTATGTTAACAAAACTATGAATCGTGTCCTTTGGGGGAAACAGAACACTTGGAATAGGTTTGCATGAGACTGAAGGGCCTTAAAAGGCATGATTCCCTAAAAGTTAGGCGGTGGTGGTGTATTGGTAGAATATTGTGGTTAATTATGGCAAAAGTATTGGTAGCTAAAAGGCTGACAAGCAGACTTCTGAGGATTTTAGTTGTAGGTTATTTAAACAAAAGCCAGAGAGGAAGACCCCCATAATTTTGTGTTTCAGGATTCCAGGGAATTGAAACAACAAAGGTGGCTGGTGCTGCAGGGACCATTCTAGGCTTTGTCTATCAGCTTCAAGAGAGTTTGATGGTGGGAGCAATAAGTGTGGCAAACCTGGGAGAAAAATGACACCATTTACCTTGGCTGTATTATGTAAGAAGCTGAGCCAAGTAAGCAATTAAGGATGAGCAAGTAAAGGCCTGCAGTTGAACTGTTCAACAGTTAAGCCACAAAAGCAGTCAGCCTAACACAACAGGAACACCAGCAGTTAATGGATGCTAGACACTGAACAGAAAAAGCTCTTAGACAATTCCCACTGGGTATACTCCTAGAAAGTTGCATCCAAGTGGAGAAATACTCAATAGCCATAAAAAGAAAAGATATTTACATTATACAGTAAATGGCTATTTGCAATAGGGGCTTATTTATAGTACTGTAATAAAGGGTTTTCCCCCCCCTGTGCCTATAGTCTTCATTAATATGTCTTCTGTTTAATATTTTTTAAACCAACCTACTAATATGCCGAAGGTGACTCGTGTTGCAGTCCTACCTCCTTAAGTTACCTCCCTTGAACTTATTTCTGTACAGATCCATATAGGGCTCCACAATAAATTGCATGTAAATTACCTTCTTCAGTGAGATAAACTTACTTTGAACTTACTGAGTATAATAATTCTGGCATATTGAATGACTCTAGATGATTTACATTAGTGCGAAATGATTAGAATCCTCATCCTATTAAAGCAAATTTGATGATGTATTAAATATTATGATAGCTTTTTCCAGAGTGAATAGCCCATTTTAGAGTTCACAGTAGTAGAGGGAAGAAAGAGTTCAATATTTTTTTAGTTATAGTCTTAAAGGAATGGATACCTAACTAAAGCCAAGTATTCCATCTATTATGATAGTCTGAGTTTAATTCCATCCCTTTTTAGGGGACGCTTCTATAGTAAAGAATCCAGATTATGGATCAGAACATTCTGCATCTGATTTAAGCAGTACATTTTGTGAAAAATGTTGATATTTATATGCACCTAATTGGACTACAATTTCTAATTGTAGTCCAATTTCTAAAAAAAACTTTATTGCTTTTAAAATGACAGAAAAAAGGCAAAAGAAACAAAAAACCAAAATATATACATTAGCCCAAAAAAAAAAAAAATCACCAAAAAATACAACATGCTTAAAAATAAGTGTAAAAATACAGCAGGAAAAAAATAACATCGTACATGTGTCAGAACAATACAAAGTTACAAGTATATAGAATTATCTAATACAATATTATGTAGATTATATGCTTATATGCCTATCATATTTTTTTAATTACTGTACTTTTTCCACAGGCATTCTAAGATAAGAAATTACGGTACTCTCCCATTGCTCAATATGAGAACCTTTAATATACTAGTCCAATTTAACATTTTAAGTGAATTGTGAATGCCTAGCATTTGTATGACTAATATTTTGAAATTATCTAAAAATGAATCATTAGAACATTAAACATTAAAAAGCTGAGCACACAGTTGCATTACATTATAACCTAGCTGTTATTTGTCAGTAGCTTTGGCATTCTTAAATTAATCATTTACGACTGATTAGTAGGAGCATATATTCCAGATTTTAAATAAAATTCTCTACTGTTATTTTAAAATGATAAAGCATGTTTTCTTGGTGACCACCTATCCTAAGCTAATGCCAAGCTTTTTTAGATGCATTGAAGTTTATTTAAATATATACATGCACAAACAGGTGCAAGTTTATTCCAAGCATCCCTCTCTCTTTCTCTCACAGACACACACACACACACACACACACACACACACACACACACAGAGAGAGAGAGAGAGAGAGAGAGATGTAAACATAACCCCATAATGAATACATTATTTTCCATGTGCTTATTTTCTTGGCATTTGAAGTTTGGTTTCGTGTGCGATAGGAGATGCAAATGCTTCAGCTATCTGCATAATGAGTCTGCTATAAAATGTCTGCAGCTCATGCAAAAGACAGGGTGGCATGTTTTCGGTTTTAATGGGGACACTCCGAAAACTTCCAATCTTTCTTGACATTTCTTATAGCAAAATAAATGTGGTTGAGGTTGGAGTGTCTATTATGAAAATAAGAGAAGAGCAAGTCAATTATATTTCAATGACTGAATAGCCAGGGGTCCTCATTAAAACGATCAGGAAGGCTGCAGTGTTGCTTTCCTGTATGTAGCCACTGATTAAGTTCTGTAAGAATGACATGGCCCTTTTAGGAGAAAAAGGGAGAAGAGGCCATGGGATCCAGCCAGCAGCCAGGAATTTTGACACTTTAAAAAGTGAGATGTAGACTTGGTCAACAGAAAGAAGTTTCCTATGGGATCTTGGGCTCCTGATAATCTTTAAAAATGGTCATAGGAGGCTTTGAATTTATATTACATTGTATGAAACATGTCTGCAGTTTGGTGGTGATTGGCCTATTTTCCTTTTAATTAGTTCCCATGATGTGGCATCCCAAGAAGGGGAAAAAATATTTTTAATAGTATAAATGTTGAATTATTGACTTAAAACTCAGTCCACTGAGTTCAAAGAGATTACTTCTTGATAAGTGAAAGGAGCTTTGTTGCTTTAATATATCACAATAGTTTCTTTGAATTAAAAGTCCAGTTATCAGTTTATTACTAATAATTTTTCTATCACTTAAGGACCCCCCCCCCCGAGTTTAAATTTCATCCTTCATGAACTTGGTTCATAAAGGATTATTTGTTCTTTTTTCAAAGAGTCATTTTATTAAAGTTTACAATTGCAAAGATTTAAAAATGGATACAAACTATGATGTAGTCCGTTTGTAACTTTCGAAACTCAATGCCCTCTAAGACTAATATTCTGGAAGAAGACAGTGGCAAATTAACTCTGGATGTTATTAAAAGTGCTACTTGGACATATCCATTTATTCATCAGAAACTTTACTTGAAAGAATCATACTTTCCCTCATTCCTAATAAGAATATTGTACATATAATTGATGTAGTGCCAGATATCCACTGTTACATGTCCAGATTCACTTTTAGAGAATGCTGAGCTTTTGGGGAATGCATTAGAGGGGTTGTTGAAAGTGGCTAACAATTTTCTATTTTCCTCATCAGAAAACACGGAGTTAGTTCTAGTTCACCTTTCAGTGCCTAGCGGAAAAAGGTAAGTATTATGAAATATCGTACGTATCAAATTACCTGAATTTATTCCTGTAAGACGTTTCCTGAATCCTTTTCAATCCAGAGGAAATGAAAAGACAATCATATGGAACATTTCCTCTAAAATTCCAGTTGTCACTATTAGCAGATACAATCAGTCATCAAACTCCTGGAAGAGCAGCAATTACAATATCAAAAAGTAGTGATTGATACCAATGGCCATGTACAGGTAGTCCTTTACTTATGACTGAGACCAACATTTCTGTTGTTAAATGAGACTTTGTTAAGGGACTTTTGTCCCAGTTTACTCCTTTTCTTGCCACAGTGGTTAAATGAATCATTGCAGTTGACAAGTTAGTAACAGGGTTGTAAGGTGGATCTGGCTTACCCATTGAATTTGCTTGTCAGAAGATTGTAGGAAGTTAGGGTTAGGGACAACGCAATGGTCATGAGTATGAACCAGTTGCCAACATCTGAATTTTGATCACGTGATCATAGGGATGCCACAAAGTTCCTAAGTGTGAAAAATGGTCATAAATCACTTTCTTAAAGTGCTGTTGTAACTTTGAATGGTCTTCAAATGAACTGTTGTAAGTTGAGGAGGACTTGTACCATAACATCAAATAAAACCTTGGTGGTGCAGCAGACTAGTGCTGTTATGTAGCACTTAGCTGCCAGCTGCCTGCAATTAAGGCGAGTTCAAATCTCACCAGGCCCAAGGTTGGCTCAGCCTTCCATCCTTTCAAAGTAGGTAAACTGAGGACCCAGATTGTTGGGGGCAGTAAGCTGACTTTGTAAAACACTGCTGGGGGGGGGGGAAGCGAATGCCCTAATAAGCAGGTATATACAGTACTAAAGAATGAAGGCCATTGCTATGAAAAATATGTATATGGTTCAAGAAGGTTGTAAGCCACCCTGAGTCTCCAGAGGACAGCGGCATATAAATTGAATTTAAAAAAAAAGGGAGCAAGTGCAAAACGAAAGCTTAACTATACATTCTGCGGGAAATGCTTAAAATTTGTCAAGGATATTTTTAGAATCATTTGTTCAGAGAAGATTCTATCGGGATCATGTTGTAGAAAGGTAAAACTAAATTAAATAATCGTAAGTTAATCAAATAATAAATTTGATTAATTTATGATTAATCAAAAAGCAGTTCCTGAAAACGTACATGATTCTTGAACAATTCTTTCAATAGAAATCATGGCTACAACAAAGAACTTGAATAGAATGCAGAGCAGGTTTTCCGTACTTCCAGACTGAAATAGTTTTTATGGGTAATACTATTTATTTCTTTGAAAATAAATACTTTATTTTGCATTTGTATTCCGGTATAAAACAGATGTCACTTCAAATGATGCTTATGTAGGTTAAATGCCTATGGAGATTCTCAGTCATCCAGCTCATAGTTGTTCCAAAGGTGTTTTTTTTCCCCAAGAGGCAACTGGACTTTATGGTTTTTCTTTGAAGACATTTTGCTTTTCATCCAAGAAGCTTCTTCAGCTCTGACTGGATGGTGGGGAATGTAAATAATGTTTAAATGTTGCTTTTTTTTGCATTATAGATAGGAAAAAATGGTTATTTCATTATAGACAGAAAACAAAGTTATCATTTCATTTTTATACTATCATTTTAATCATTTTAAAAATGCTTTTTAAAATAAGAGTTGGAATTATTTTGCCACTATCTTATTCCAAAGTATTAGAGGATTTAAGATCCTTTTGTTAATGATATTATTTTCCACCTCTTTAAATGAAATGCCTCATTAAATATCTCAAAGCAATTAACTTATAAAAATTATATTTCATATTTCACTTTTGAATCTTACACTAATTTGGTTCTTGCATTATAACAGACTTGTACAGGAGTGTTTGAGATGCTTTTGCTGTCAGATTATGTAAGAAGGGGAATTGTTTAAAGGGATAAGAATTTATTGCTAGAAGTGATCAAATTTGCAGTATTCTATTCTGTTATGCAGTCCAATATGCACCTTCTCAGAAGTGAATCCAGCTGAGGGTGAATAGGATTAATTTTTAGCTAGTGTGAAATAATTACAGACTTTATTGCATTATTTTCTGCTGTGAAGTTGAGAAAGGTTAATAGAATTTAACTACCAGGAAATACCTTCCTGGGCTCAAAAGTCCTTAGGGTTCCTGACTGTAAAACGAAATAAAGAGATAATTGCTATTTGGGAAAAAAGATACATTTTGACAAAATAACAAAATGAAAAGATATACTAAACAAGAATATGTATTATGAAAACCAAATACAGGGAACCCAATAATGCAAATAGAAATGTTGGCGAGATTATCGGTCAGCATGGAAAAAGATAGAGATGTATCTAGAACAATGTTTTATTATTAGCGCATGCATGTCAACAAGTTAGAATTCAGAATTTCTGTTCCATGTAATTGTGTTGGAGAGTTATTGTCCAAT
Organism: Mimophis mahfalensis; assembly: GCA_032468015.1. Lineage (NCBI taxonomy): Eukaryota > Metazoa > Chordata > Lepidosauria > Squamata > Mimophis > Mimophis mahfalensis. The sequence goes on along the minus strand of JANHFR010000724.1, from coordinate 55,477 downwards.
AGTATACAGTTAAATTCATGTGGCACTGAATAATTAACACCAAATTCCTTTGACTATAATAAAGCCCTTTGTGGATGGATATGATGTTTGGAAATACTGTATTTTACTGGAATTCATTACATATAGGAATGTTAATGGGCAATATCTATTATATAGTTGTGTATTGTTAATGTGTATATACTGTATGCATGTGTAGTCACAGAAGGGCGATACTTACCTGAAGTGCATACAGCTCATGATATATGATCAAAAACATCTATTACCTTCAGGAAATCAGTACAGAGGAAACTGATGCATGAATAAATGATCCTAAAGTTTGGATCTTGAATTGTTCTTCTAACAAGGCATAGGCTGATTAGGTAGCTATACATACATGCATGCATGCATGCATACATACATACATACAAGCAGGTTCGTGTTAAAAAAAATTCATGAATTTCTGAAGTCACTCAATATTTTAGGGCAAGTATTAATTCTTTGTCCTCCGATACCAACAGGGAAACCCCATGAATCAGGTTCTGCTCTGTGGATCTCATGAGAAATAAAACTTTGGAATAGATTGAATGAGTTAATGAACATTAAAAATGCAAAAGATGCTGAAAAGTCAAAATGTGAACTATCCTTATTATAATAATTGACATAAAGGAACTCATTCTGGATGAGCCCCGCCTAATGTCAACAGTCAATTGTTTTAGCCAGCTTTCCAACCTGCATCATCAGAATAATTGGCTTTTTAGATGATTTGACTAACTGACAGCTAAGGCACTAATAATAATCTATGGCAGCCTTTAGATTATTTATTTACATTTGAAGGCCACAGGAATGGATGAATGTTAGGAAACAACTGCATTTGAATGCTTAAATTATTGTTGATGTTCTTTGTGGAGATATCAGTCCACTCCCATAGATATACCATTGAATCTCTTTAATTACAGGGATGAAAAACATGTTTCACAAGCTCTCTTTGATGTATAAGCCACCCATATTGCTATTTACAGTATTAATTTAGTCAATTTATTAAAGGATCGCTTCAACTTTTGACAGGACTTCTGTGTTGTATTTTATAAGAGTCAGAAGTCAACAGAATGGTTATTTCATAAGTTTTGCATTATATGATCTTCATGTACAAGGTACTGTAACCATCAATATTTAATTCATGGTGTTAGAATTTGTTCTTAAAATACTTACTTTTCCATGTATGAACAATACTTTAGCCAGAGGATATTATGGATTTAACTTTTATAAAAGATTCCAAAATTAACAAATGAATGGATGGATGGATGAATAGATGGAAAAAGTGAGAGAGAGAAGGATGAGGTAGGATAAGTTTTTATTTGGTAAATATACCATGATAATGCCTCCCTGAAATGAGGCAAGATCTACTTTTTGAATGCATATATATTTACTAAGTAAACTTTATAAACTCTTAAAAAAATTAAAATGCCTACAGTATTTAGAGTTAAATTTAAATGTAAGAGATTGGTAAGGTCTAGCTCTCTTTGTATTAAACATTTAGATCAATTGTAAATGAAGAGTTTAAAGGAAATATATTTGTTTCAGATAAGCATTCTATAAAAATGAGGGAAATAGTGTGATTTTATTGTTAAAATTATATTTATTATGACATCATGTACTCTATTTGCTATACATATTATTTGCATAGTCAGTACTAAAGCTACATTACATTTTGTATGTACTACATATAATATTGCACAGTTAATCTAAGAAATGAGTTACAAATAAAATAAAATTCAATATGTGGTTTAATCTAGGAATCAGTTCATTATTGGTCAGGGTCAATCAGTTGCATGCTCAAAATCTTTTATTGCTTTACTTTTTTACAATAGTCATTAGAATTGTGTTATATGCATTTTGGCATTACCAAACATTACATATATTTTCTTTTTATTACAGTATTTGTTCATTCATTAATTAAAATATATTTTATGTTGTATGTCTAGGAAAATAGTGTTACAGAGTTGCCACTGGACAATTACAAGCATGTACATGTATTTAAGCAAAGTTTATTGAACATTGAGCTAAAAGAGATACAAAAAATATTTTTAAAAATTGGCCCTTTATACCCCCCGCCCCCGAAAACATTTTAGATGTTTTTCTAGAAGTGTGGTGGGGGATAAAACTATCAAAAGAAATTTAATGGAATATATGTACTAGCATCTGATTTGCATTACCGTTGTCTATTATGATATATTTATTTATAAGCATAACATTTGGGTTCTAAAGAACAAGAATATATTTTTAACTATTTGTTCTTTTTTAATAAGTACATTTAAGACTATTTCTAGACATTACATGCATTGTAAGAAATGATTTTCTACTGCTGTTTTTCTCGGCTTGATTACAGGTAATGACTATAAACTATAGAATGCAAGGTGATAAATTAATTGTTGATATTTCTTTTAATTTATTGTTTGAGCTTCCCTCGATCAGCCGTACCTTAGGAGAAATGAATCAGTGGTTTTCTTCTGAAGATCCTGCATGATCATGCTGTTCAGTTTCCCAGCTTCTTTCAGTGAATCTTATAAGACTGTTCAGATTTCTTTTCCTATAAGATGAAGAAAAACTACTGCCTTCAGATATTGTTTCTGAATCACTGTGTGGAATGTCCCCCCTCCCTACTTTATATATTTTGCTTTTGATTGTGTGCAGTGCAACAACAATTTGTCTAACATGACTCATTAGCAGGAGGTATATCTTTTGCTTGGAGGAAGGTTGGCAGATTGGGAATAATACAAATTCCCAAAGGTAGTTCATTCCAGAGGGCTGGGGCTGCCACAGAGAAGGCCCTTCTCCACAGAGCCACCAACTGACATTGGTCAACAGAACCCTAAGGAGGCCCACCCTGTGGGCCCTAACTGGGCACTGGGAGGCAAACGGTAGAAGGAGGTGGTCTTGAAGATAGCCCAGTCCTAAGCCATGTAGGGCTTTAAAGGTCATAACCAGCACCTTGAATTGTACCCAGAAGCAAACTGAAAGCCAGTGCAGCTCATGCAAGAGTGGTGTTATATGGTGTACCAAGGCACACCCATAACTGCTTGTGCGGCTGCATTTTGGACCAGTTGAAGCTTCCAAATGTTTTTCAGGGGTAGCCCCATGCAGAGCACATTGCATAATAATGATGAGGGCATGAGTGACTGTGCACAGCACTTCTCAATCCAAAAAAAGGCTGCAACTGGTACACCAGGAGAACCTGGGCAAAGGTCTCTCTGGCCACAGCTGCTAAAGTTCCAGATTCAACTGTGAGTCCAGAAGGATGCTCAAGTTATGTGCCTTTTCTGAGGGGGGACCAATGGGACCTCCCCCCATTATCAAAGATGGATAATTGATGGGATCTTGAGAAGACAGAACCCAGAGCCACTCAGTCTTGTCTGGGTTGAGCCTGAGCCTGTTAGTCCCCATCCAGACCCCAACAGCCTCCAGGCACCAGGACATCACTTCAGCATTGTTGGTTTGGCCTGGGTTGGAGATGAATAATTGCCTGTCATCAGAATAGTGATGATAATTCACCCCGAACCTCCGGATGATCTCCCCCAGCAGTTTCATGTAGATGTTAAATAGGAGCAGGGAGAGGACTGAACCCTGAGGCACCCCACATAGCAGGGGTCTTAGGCTCAACCTCTGCCCTCCCACCAACACCAACTGCACCCCCTAATACGGTGCCCCCCACTCCCAACCCCCTAAGCCATTGCAGCAGAATACCGTGGTCAATGGTATCAAATGCTGCTGAGAGGTCAAGGAGCACTAGGACAGAGGCACAGCCTCTGTCCCAGGCTCGCTAGAGATCAACCACCAATGCGACTTTTACTTTCCAGCTAGCTATCTTCAAAAAA
>JANHFR010000720.1:68716-80300 GCA_032468015.1 Mimophis mahfalensis | reverse complement strand
CCCCCCCCCCCCCCCCCAGTGGTGATCTTGCAATGCCAAGGTATGTATGTGCCAAGTTTGGGCAAGATTGGTTGCTCCGTGTAGGAGGGTTTAGAACACATACACACATACATGCCTTACAGCACTTCTGTTTTATAGATAGATAGATAGATAGATAGATAGATAGATAGATAGATAGATAGATAGAGATATTCTGTAACGTCAAAGGACTGAAAGAGAAGATTGCATAATTTGAAAAAAGAACTGCTGTTAAATTTAAAATAAAAGCATCTCAAAATCTGTTTGATAAACGACCATACTAAAAAGATGGCAAAATTTCTCTTCTTCATTTTCAACTTTATTTTCTCTTTTAATGCAAAGGTTTCTTCACTTATTTTTGCCTTTTAATTCAGTCATAAATGATGATTGGCAACATGGGATATTCAGGAAAACAATGCCAAACAAGAAAGGATGATCAAATTGGAAGACTGATTTTTTGATATAAGCAGACTTGAACTGATCCAAACCAATACATAGATTGGAATTTCATGAAGTACTGCATGTCACACTTCAACTCATGGACTAATGCAGAATGAAACTGACACAAATTTGAAATAAATTGATTCATCCTTTCCTAACACAGAATAGCGTGTGTACTTTTTTTTATAAAGGTATTGGGAGAAAGTAAAACTATTGCTGTTGGAAACTCTCATTGAAAACGGATTTAGGGATTTTCAACCAGAGAAATCACATCTCAAAATCCAGTCCCTGTGCTATATACCCAGTCTTATACGGTGCCAGCCCAATAAACCTAAAAAATGGTTTTTCTTTAGAAAAGGCAAAGGTTAACAAAAGGAAAAAATCAAATAAGAAGGGTCCATCATTTCTTATTCATCTTTGAAATCTTTTGCCTCCTAGTTTCTCAATGTGACTGAGAATATAATATTCCATATAAAAGGAACTGATTTTTAACGACCGGTTAGGTACAACATATATGATCAGTTCAGCAATTTAGGGCTGATGCAGTAGAACCTCTAGTCACGAACGCTTCTGACCATGACCAAATCGGGTTCTGACCAAAAAATTCACAATTTGTTTTTTCACAGCCAATTTCCCCTTCCGTGCCACTTTTTTTTAGTAGGCACCCAATTTCCAAAATTAGGTTCAGGTCATGACCAAAGTTATGGAATGAATTATGGTCATGTCCAGAGGTTCTATTGTATCTCCTTTTGCCTCTATAATTGTAGTCCATTCTCTGGACTGACCAAATGAAATGGCAAAGATGTTGTGGCTCACCACAGCCAGCGGAGGTGGCAGCAGATTCGGCCAGTGAAGAGGTTGGGGAGGAACCTGGGCCAGTCCGGGAATCTGGGGAAGGCTCGGGCGAGGGCTCTGCGTCTGAGGCAGAGAGGGGGCCAGGGACGTCTGCCAGTTATCAGTTCCCTTCCGAATCAGACATTAGTGAGGCAGAAGGACAGCTGGAGCCTATCACGAGTGCGCGCGTGCGCAGAGCTGCCAAGAGGCAAGAACAGATCAAGAAAAGGGGTCGATATGAGAGTAAGCCCACAGGTGGACGGTGAATGGCCACTCCCCTAAGGCATAAAGAGGAGCGAAAGGGGAGTGGTGTTTGCAGGAAACTATTTGTTCATATTTCGTCTCATGAAACGTTCTTCCTGATTCTGTGCTGAGTCGTGTTTTCTGCCAAGTGTGTCTGGACTTTTATCAGCTTGGCAGCTCCCCCAGACTGTTTCATGGTCTGTAACCAAGAACGTTGCTAAAGAGACATTCTTTGTATTGATAATAAACAAGGGTTTTTTGGTTTAAGGAACTGGCTTCGGGCGTACTTGGGAAGCCTAAGTAAGAAGAAAAGAGGTGACTGCCATAACTTCCTACCTGGCTAACTTGCCCTCCCGGTACGTCCTGCCCCATGGATGCCGATGTTTCTGAAGAGGCCATACATCTGGCAGCCAAAGAGTGAGTGACCCTTCCATGGAATCCCCTTCAGCACAGGCTGGTTCTGTTTCCCGGCAGTAGTAGCACTTCCCATAGAAACAAGTATTATTACCTGGAAAGCAAACAAATATCAGAACAAAACAGCTAACTTAAAGGTAAAGTAAACGTTACCCTCGCATATACGTGCTAGTCGTTCCCAACTCCACAGGGCAGTGCTCATATCCTTTTCAAAGCCAAAGAGCCAGTACTGTCCGAAGACGTCTCCGTGATCATGTGGCCTGCATAACTAAACCCCAAATACGCACAGAATGCTCTTACCTTCCCACCAAAGGTGGTCCCTATTTTTCTGCTTGCATTTTGACATGCTTTCAAACTGCTAGGTTGGCAGAAGCTGGGACAAGGAATGGGAACTCACTCCGTTATGCAGCAGTCGGGATTCAAACCGCTGAACTGCCGACCTTTCTGAGCGACAAAATCAGCGTCTTAGCCACTGAGCCACCACGTACCACTGAGCCACCACGTACCACGTCCCAGCTAACTTAGATCACAATTAAATCCTGATCCTAATTATTTAACACTTCCAGTTTCTAAGAACTTGGACTACTTAAGAAACCATCTGTTCTAAAAAGGTTGATTTGATGATCTTCATCCTCTGTTGTTGCTGAAGCTCACCTCCCTGAGAGTAAAGTTTAATTGATGAGGGTTGTTTATTTCAGAGTTGGATTGTATGGTAATTTTATCTTGCACAGTCCCCAGTTCTTCCCACAGGCTTCACGTAAACAAGGAAGCAACTTTCTACGCTGATGACTAAAAATCTGGCCAAATGCCACAGCATGTATTTAACTGAGGTATGCATATTGCAGAAAAAATTATCTGCTGTGGCATTTGGCCAGACTCCAAAAAATGGTATATTTTCATATTCAAAACCAGTCAAAATTTAAACAGTCTTCTCTTACTGCTGAAATAATTGAACAAAGGCTAATCGCGAGCAGTCTTCAACTTACAACAAAAGGGACTGGAAAATTTGTCATTAAGTGAGGCATCCTATGACTGCATATTATTTTACAATCTTTTTTTGCTGCAGTCATTAAAACAAACCATGATGGTCATTAAGCAAGACGGGACTACAATTTATGGCTTCCCTTGTCAGTTTTTCCCCCATGAAACTTGCTTGTCGGAAGCCGGCTGGGAAGGTTGCAAATGGCAATCATTTGTCCCTGGTACGACGCAAATGTCAAAAATGTGAGACAGTTTCCAAGCACCTGACTCGTTAAGCAAGGCATCATGTGACCGTGAGAATCCTGTGATGTCACCAGCACAAGGACCACTGTGCTTGGTCATAGGTCAACTTTTTTCAGTTGCTAAACAAATGGACCTGTCAAGGACTGCTTGTATAATATACCCTGATACAAATATCAAAGAAAGTATCAACATGACAAATACTCAACCTCAATGGAAGTTTTATTCAGGAATTAATCTGTGCGTCCTGATTTACTTCTGATTGTCCACTTTTGAGAAGTGAATTATCACATTGTCCTTACCAGGGCTAAGAGGCATGATTTAGAATTTACAATCTAAATGTGTGAATTCTATATCATTACTAGCTCGAATATTGGTACAGATCTGCATCATTATTAATACTGAAAAAAGGAGATAATCTATATAAGGAAAACAGAAATGTGGTGAGAGGTGTGTGTGTGTGTATTGCTCTACACGCTCCTACATGGAACAACCAATCTCGCCCAAACTTGGCACATACATACCTTGGCGTTGCGAGATTAGCACTGGGGGGGTCACAAAAGCCTTTGAGCGGTCTTTCTCCCCAAAACCCCATGGACATTTCACTGCCAAGCTCTACTGAGCATGTGCAGAGGATTACCAGGTACGGCATGCAAACCGGAGGCTCTCCAGCCAATAAAGGCAAGGCATGCAAATCAGGCAAAGAATGCTGGGAATTGTAGGCTGCAGCATTGTCATAAATACCTGGGGGAAGCCAGATTATTGGCTAGTTTGTATATAAAATGGAGGGAACTATTAAGAGTATGATCTCTAGCGAGCATTCTTCAAATAGTATTTTCTCAAGGATCCCGGAATACTAGGAGAGACTGGGCCTGCAGAATTTGTTTTTTTTTTTAACCTACCTAAAGTCATGAAAGTACTAAGCAATTGTTCTGTGGCAACAGGTTTGATCTCCGTACGTAGGTTCACAAATCTACCAACCACAAGCGGGGCCCGCCGGAAGCCTAAGATTCTGTTTGAACAAGAAAGAATAAAATGAAACAAGACATGAATTCATGTAACACGATAGAGAGTATAGGCTGGGCTTAACTATGAAGTCTGTAGGAATTACCCAGGAAGTATCCTCAAAGGTTTAAGATTCCGTAGATGTTAAACGTAATCTATATATATAAAACAGAAGTGTGGTGAGGTGTGTGTGTGTTTGCCCTCTATAGGCTCCTACGTGGAGCAACCAATCTTGCCCAAACTTGGCACAAACATACCTTGGCGCTGCGAGATCAGCACTGTGTGTGTGTGTGTCACAAAAGCCTTTGAGGGGTCTTCTCCCCCCCGCCCCAAAAAAGGGTGCCAAAGTGGACATTTCACTGCCCCACGGACATTTCGCTGCCAAGCTCTACTGAGCATGTGCAGAGGGTTACCAGGCAAGGCGTGCCAATTGGAGGCTCTCCAGCCAATAGAGGCAAGGCATGCAAATCGGACAAAGAATGCTGGGAATTGTAGGCTGCAGCATTGTCATAAATGCCCAGGCGAAGCCGGGTTATCAGCTAGTTTTAAATATAACTTCTTAGTAACATCCATTTTTTTTTATTTTGAACTGCAACTGATAATTTTTATTCCTCTCTTTTGGGTTCTATAAATTTACTGAATTAGAAATAGAGGTTAATATAAATTTTTGGCTTCTTTGGACTGTGATCTTATTCATGTGCCAGACTTTCTGGGTGCAATTGGCTCATAAAAAAAATAAATAAAATCTGCCAGAAGTGCAACCTTTTTAGGCTTCGATTGGGTTTAGGCTGTCTTTTTATTAATGGTTGTAAATCATCCAAATGGCAGCAGCTCACCTGCTTCTGAAATGTATGGAAAATGCAGCAACGCTGAAGGACCAAAAGTTCTTGAATTGAAGCACCAGAGATTTTCACAAGGCTGACCAGAAAAAACATCGGACTTGATTGAAAGTCACTGGTGAAGAATGTGTCAGAATGTGCTACTTTGTACTCCTTACTGAGAATTTGTACCGAAAGACCTGTACAGACTGTCAGCTTTCGGTGAGAGCAGTTTAAGAATTTAGGCATTAACTATTAAAGGATCATCTTGAAATAAACCACCTGAACATCGTCCCCCTTAAAGATGCTCTCACTATTTGAGTTGGCCCTGAACTCAAAAGATTGGGCCTTCTCCAGTGGTGGTATTCTACTGGTTTGGCCCGGGTTCGGGTGAACCGGCGACAAAAATTTGGGGTGATTTGCCAAACCAGCAAATACCACCCCTAGCTGCCACGCCCCTTCCTTTTAAACTCAGCTGATTAGTGCGGCAGAAAGAGCAGCCATGCTAATCAGCTGAGCTCCAGCTTTTCCAGCCTCTGCAGAGCCCAGAGAAACAGCCTCCTCCCCTGCTCCAGAGAGCAGAAATGGATGGGACCAGCATGTCCCCTGTGCTGGAAAAGCCACATGCGTTCATGCACTCTTATTTTTGGCGAACCAGCGGTGGGATTATTTGAATCCCAGCACTGGCCTTCTCCCATGGAATTCGCTCTCTTGAAATTACATTCTACCCCCTTATTCCAGCAGAAGAATCACATTTTCTTTTTAGGAAGGCCTTTTAAAGTTTCAATTGGCTTACAGTTTATATTAATTGATTTTATAAAAGTTTCAATTCTTTTAGGTTTTGTCTGTTATTGTTAGTGTCTCATCCTTGCCCGGGAAGCATGCTAATCTTCCCTCTGCCAATTTGCCAAAGTGAGCACATTTGATTTTGTAAGCCACTTTGGATGCCCTTTGGATAGAAAGGTGAGATATAAAATGAATGAATAAACGAAGTATATTGTAACGAAAGTATCAAAATTTTACCTGTCTAGATGGAAGGCTGCCACCTCTGCATTATGTCTGTCATAGCCAGCATATGGCTCTCCTTCTATTACGTAGTCTCTGGGATATCTAAAAATTATGAAAAGATAAGTGAGTAAATGACAAAGGGATTTTATTTCAGGCTAGTCGATATCCCAGCTTGGCCCTGGCGTTTTTGGCCTCTGTGACATGCTGCAAGCAGGGGATGCTGCAGCCTACAGTTCCTAGTGTTCGTTGCCCAATTTGCACGGCTTGCCTCTATTGGCTGGAGAGTCTTCGATCTGCATGCATTGCCTGTATTGGCCGTTGTTGCCTTGGTGACTGCAGAGCCCTCTGCACATGTGCGGTACAGTGTGGCTGGGGATTGGCACTTTGGCAGTTTTTTTAGGGGGCAAAGAACCCCCAAAGGCATACATGACCCCCCAGTGTTTGTCTCCGGAGTGCGAAGTATGTGCCTGGTAAGTTTGGGGCAGATTGGTGCACACATGGAAGAGCCTATTTGGGACAAACCCACAAACCTACACTTCTTTTTATAGATATAGATTAAAGAAGAATACCATTCTTTTTCATTTTTCAAGGTAGTAATGAGAAAGAAGGTAACTCTGAAGAACTTTTCTCAGTGCCAAGTCTTCTAGCAATTAGTTGTACTGCAATATATAAAAGGAAATATCTCCGAAACGCTTCCATCCCAGAGGCACAGGCATGTTTCTTACTTAGAAGGAATGGTACAGGCTTTCAGCAAACGTCTATTAATTATCCTGATCTTAACTGTGTATTCCCTCTACTAGGGAACAATGATCAGGCACTCCTGTTTGGAAAAACCAAATACAAATTACGTGCTAAGGCAGTAATGGCTAACCTTTTCAGCACCAAGTGTCCAGAGCGGGCGTATGTGCATTCCCAAACCACAAGTGCACCCCGCACATGTGCCTAATGCCCACGCATGCGCAACCCATATGCCCCCTGCGCATGCAGGCATGACCCCCACGCATGTGCACCCCACGCATGCACACACAGCCGTGTGTGCCCCGCTCCCCACACATCTGACCCCCCCACGTGCCCCTGCCTCCTGTGCATGCATGGCAAAGACCCAAAGACCAGCAGGCCGGAGGGAGGTGCACGTTCACGCATGTGCAACAAAGCTGAGCTGGGGCAACGGCTTGAGTGCCCAAAGAGAGGTTTCTGTGTGCCACCTCTGGCAGGGGTGCCATGGGTTTACCATCCATAGCGTTAAAGCATACAGTGGAACCTCGGTTCATGAACGCTTCAATTTGTGACCAATTCGGGTTCTGAACAGAAAATCCACCCGAGTTTTGAATCGGTTTATGATCCAAAATTCGGTTGGCGAACAAAAAAATGCACAGAAAGATTCCTTTCTTTACCATTTTCCCTTCTGCACATGCGCAGAATTGCCTGCACATGCACGGTGTGTCACTTTGGAACACGACCAATTCGGGTCCCGACCTCAATCCCGGAACGGATTGCAGTCATGAACCGAGGTTTCGCCGTACTATAATTTGTTACTGTATTGTGTGAATCTGCAATTTTTTGTTTTGTGACTCGGAAGAAAAGTACGAGTGCAAACTTTATGACCTATGCACAAACTACAACTTTGTTCAAATTCAGCCATTCAGCAGTTATCAGCCGTTAAGCAGATAACAAAAATAGTACACATGATATTATCTGTCACCAAAGAACACTTTACCTCTTAGGTTTGAAGACAACTTTCTGTCCACCTTCTAGCACAAGTAGTGCTTTCAGCTGGGTGCCCTTATAGCCCACATCTGCTTTGATGATCTTCTTGGTAGTCATAGCATGCATCACCGCCCCCAGTTCTGGTGTTTCCTCTGGGTACACCTCCCGTGGCACCACCCACTGGGCTGCAATCTCCCAAGGAGACTGCAGCGTGTGGTCAAGCCGCGGGTCTAATTCGATCCGTAGGCTCGTCATCATGCGATGGAAGGCGCGCTGGTCCTCACGGTTGGCGGCTGATGTATCCAAGTTGTCGATGAGGAAAACCTTGGTGAAAATGAAGATGACCAGTAGAATTGCCAGAAGTACCACACGTTGCTTCAACTTCATGATGGTTAGTAGTCCTTTTCTGGTGACTTATCAAAGGCTACAGGAAATCTCTCACAAAACAAGGTGATAAACAGTGCAATTCCTGATTAATTGTATGCATTATCTTCAATCCGTATGATCCACTCTCGCAACTACATCTTCTGGTGCTCCTGTTAATTAAAATCACAATGGAATTTTGTACCATTAGTAAATTCAGCAGGTGTCTCTTGAACAGGAGTTGCTGGTTTTGTGTGTTACAATTTACTTAAAAACAATCTATTTCAATGGGGTTGCCCATAATTTAGCCTAATTCTAAGATAGATACTTTTCAAATCAGGAGTTATTGAAATGTAGCTCCGCCCAACCCTGGACAGATTTTCAGAAAATGAATGTGTTGCTAAAAACACATTGTAAGCCGCCCTGAGTCTTCGGAGAAGGGCGGGATATATAAATGGGATTAAAATAAAAAATAAAATTAAAATTAAAAAAAATATACAGAACTGACTGACTTTAACCCAGCTTTTAGAAAGATACTATTTGTTTCCACTTTTCTCGGAACATAGGTAAAGGTGAAGGTTCCCCTCACGCATGCATGCTAGTCGTTCCCGACTCTAGGGGGCAGTACTCAAGTCCATTTCAAAGCCGAAGAGCCAGCGCTGTCCAAAGACATCTCCGTGGTCATGTGGCCAGCATGACTAAACGCTGAAAGCACACGGAACGCTGTTCCCTTCCCACCAAAGGTGATCCCTATTTTTCTACTGGCATTTTTACATGTTTTCGAACTGCTAGATTGGCAGAAGCTGGGACAAGTAACGGGAGCGCACTCCGTTATGCAGCATGCGGGATTCGAACTGCCGAACCGCCGACCTTTCTGATCGACAAACTCAGCATCTTAGCCACTGAGCCACCACATCCCTTATTTCTCGGAACACAGGGAGGCTATTATTTTGTTTCCAACTTAGGCAGAGAGTATATAAAGCATATTTAAAATACTAGTCTTGTGCAGTACCATGATGTAGATCAAGCCCCTTGCTTTGGAGAATTCATGGTAGTATAAAACACTTGAATTAACTACTACATTAAGACACCTTGGAATGGATTATTTGTACTTTTTGAAGGTTCAAATATCTCAGCATGTGTTTTTCATGTTTCAAGGTTAGCACTGTCAGGCAATAGTTCTAACCTTTTTCTACAGAAACAAACCATGGTTACTCAAACCAAGATTTAATACAATGCATGGACTCAATGACTATCTTTTTTAAGAAGTGAGATAATTATATACCAGATAGTTTGTGCAAGAGTAATGTTGGCTTCTATTATCTGGAATGGCTCCATTCATGTTGTGTTTTTCATTTCAACACTTTCAAATCTGTTTTGATTAATAGGAAATGAAGTTATACATATTCTCATTTTTCTGTCTTCTCTATATCCTCCACTCTCCCAATAATCATTACAATTTTAAATTGCATGTCCCATATAGCATCTTTTATTTATTGAATTTCATTTATAATCTGCACCCCCTCTAATCAGCTCAGAACAGTTTTTAATGGCTGTCAGCAATTTTCAGGAATAGGCCTGATCAGGTATTCTGTAAAATGCCATGTACATTAAAAACACTGCATTTTTAATAATTAGATTTTATATAGAACAGTAGCTAAAAGGCAAATGGTAAAACACACTCCCTGCAGCAACAGCAATAGGAGATGATTGAAATTACCTTTAAACCTGCAAAATAGTCATAGAGTATTTGTTTTAATGGAGTAATATACTATTCTCCATGAGCTCCTGGGAATGTTTTATAATGCATTTCTTCTACAATTCTAATTTAACAGTATTTCTCCTCCTAGAATCTCATCACAATAAAACATGTTTAATTCTGCACATTTTATTAGATACTAGCTGACAACGCAGCTTTGCCTGGGTATTTATGGCAATGCTACAGCCTACAATTCCCAGCATTCTTTGCCTGATTTGCATGTCTTGCCTCTACTGGCTGGAGAGCCTCCAATTTGCATGCCTTGCCTGGTACCCCTCTGCAGATGTGCAGTAGAGCTTGCCAATGAAATGTCTACTTCAGCCCCCTTTTTTTGGGGGGGGGAAAGACCCCTCAAAGGCTTTTGTGACCCCACAGTGCTGATCTCTCAACACCAAGGTATGTATGTGCCAAGTTTGGGCGAGATTGGTTGCTCCGTGTAGGAGCAAATAGAGCACATACACACACAGACACATGCCTCACCAGACTTCTGTTTTATATATGTAGATTTTTTCACTTGCTAGAATTATAACGGAAGAGATGTGCATTCTACAGCTAAAGGAGCAATGTAACCAGTTCTTTCCCAGACTGGAGAAAAAAAACTGCGTTAGTACAAACTCCAAAGTTTGAAAAAGAATCAATTCCTTCTTCCAATATTTTATAATATTGAACAAAAACTGTATCCTAAATTAATAGAATATAATGCACAATTTTAAAAATTGTATAGCACTGGCCTCAGTTTGCAAGATTATTTAATTTCCTGATAATGGTAATTAACTAGCAGGTAAATGGTGGCAGGTTCTAATAATGGTAAGTTTTGTGACCTGAAATCTATATGTGAATTCCAAAAACAAAATCTCTGCTCCTTCCAATCCCAAGTAAACTTTCAGTTTGTAAGCATGTTCAGAAAATTACAAGCAAAATTGTCTGCTGTTTTAGTAGTAGGTAGACTAACACAGTAGAACTAATGTAATTTATTTTATCTATTTTATTTATTTTAATGAGATGTTTATGCCGCCCTATCTCCATGGGGACACAGGGCGGCTCACAACAGTAAAAAACATACAATGAAAACGTTAAAAAAAGATTAAACCCATCTCATTAAATAGTCTTAAAATTTAAGTTAAAATTTAGACATACAAATTTAAAATCCCTGTCAGTCCAGGTCAGCCAAATTAAACAGCCACATTCAGATCACGGTGAAAAGAGCAAAGGTCAGGGGCCATCTGGAGCTCCAGGGGAAGTTGATTCCAAAAGGTGGGTATGCCCACAGAAAAAGGACCAATTAAAATGGTCTTGGGAAGAAATGAGAAAAAAACACTTTGAAACATGCTGTGTCTGACAGACTGTGAAGACCACAGAAATGGAAAATGACAGGCAGATGGTATCTATCTTACATGGTTCTACATCCTCCCTTGGATGTTAATGGCTTAAGACATGCATTTCTTCTCACAACATTGCAATCATCGTAAACTACAACACAATAACGTATTTTAAATTCAGTTTTCCCAAGACATTAAGAACTATTGCTGAATCTCTGAACACTGATTATCAGTTAAACCAGGGCTCTTGAAACTTAAACAGAGAGTTATTTGGACCCGTTTCCCACAGAAAACACCGGGAGCCAATACTTTAACAACTGGTATGACTGGGTGGGCGTGGCCAACTCACATCACTTCTTCCCACCCAATTGCCTCCTGCTCTGGAATATGGAGTGAGTCTCCATCCCACACCATCACCCTTACCTTCTCAGGCC
>JANHFR010000715.1:152285-162660 GCA_032468015.1 Mimophis mahfalensis | reverse complement strand
GCCAGCGTTGCTGGCTGGGGAATTCTGGGAGTTGAAGTCCACACATCTTCAAACTGCCAAGGTTGAGAAACACTGCCATGGACAATCTAACTTCTACTATAGTTTTTTGGATAGTGATTAGAAACACTCCATATTTAACCATTTTGGAGAAAAGCTTAATCTTTTTAGGAAATGCTCTGAAAATTCAAAATGGAAATGCAGCGAAAAGACCATGCTCCTCTCATTCTTGGGCCCTTACTGTTAAATGAAGATTCCTAGTATGCTGAGTGATGCTTACAATACATGGATTGTGATTTAAGGAAGAGCTAAGAAATGCAACGAAGCAGAACAAAATGGCAACAGCAACAAGCCATGGCTGTCATACGCACTTGTGATTCTGGGAAAATGGCATGCAGAGGATGAAATGGATGAAGATGAGGGTGGAGATGATGATGATGAGATGATTTCATTTAAGGTCTCTGGCTTTATCCAGTATGCACGGGTATCTTGTTTACCTTTCTTGCTAGAGCAGCTGACTTCACACAGGAAAACATCTTCACAGCTATCACTTTGCAATCGTTCTTTCTGGAGAAGCTTATCTACCCTCTGGATAATGCATTCAAGACTTTTATCAACGTTCACCCAGACTTTTTCCTGGGAAGGAACAAACAGAAAGGATCAATTGGGCACATACTGGTGGGCCCAATATAATGAAAAAGCCTAAACAAAGAAGTATATTGAAATAATATTTTGAAAACACTATTTTCACTACTTTCAGTAATTCAAAGAAAGCATGCATATAGTGTAGAAAATAACCACAATTGCAGACCGCAGGCAGCTTTTCCAGGGAGAGAACATCAAAGCATAGTGATGAGGGTAAAGACCCAAAGATGGAGGACCAAGAGCAGAGCAAACAGTAAAGAGCCAGAAGTAAAGTGAAGTGAAGTGAAAGACAAAGCCAGGAAGTATAGTGAAGAAATTTGCTCTCTGCTCCGTCCCCACTTTATTGGGCCAATGGCAATGGTGGTTACATAATACAGCATTACATCATACATAGAAGTGCCAACAGAAGGTCAGCAGAAATATCCTCTAAGCGTTCTCATGGGAAACAGGGCAATTTGTAAGATACAGGAATATCTCCAAGGTAGGCCATCTGGAGTTCCTCCTAAAACCTTTCTGACGGGAAGAAACATGAGCAAGACAACAGGGTTTGTCCCGGCCAAGCTGAAATGCCACATCCCATAATCCAGGTTCCTGGGGAACTATACTTCCATCTGCAATATTCCTACAACATAGCTTGAAAGGAAATAAAGAAACATACTAACCATTTCCATCTAATTGGGCAATAAGGTAAGATAATATTATTTTCTTCTGGACAAAACTGCAAAGACTATCAGTTCATTTAGTACTTCCCAATTAATAATTGGGAAACCATCACATCTACAAGATACCTAGAGTAACTCGATAGCAAGATAGGCGGCAAATAAATTTAACAAATAAATACATTTAGCTGCTCCATTTTTACTGGAGACTCAAAAAAATAGAATCAGAAGTAGAGAAAAAGAAATAAACACCTAACGTTTGGATTCACAGATTGCTTTAAGTCACCATGTCATTTGTTTATTGCAAGAGTTGCAAAACCTCAGCAGTTGTGGTTCCTAGGTTCAGTATATGAACCTAGCTATTTATTTCACAAACTATACTTAAATCACATAAGGACAGAGTAATCTGTAGAAATTCTGCTGGAATAAATAAACTAAGGGCTCCAGAAGCATCAAAGCACCTTCCAAAAGCGCCTGCCACAACTGGGTGCATGGATTTTTACCATTTTTTAAAATAGAAACATGACAGTTGGGATACAGGCTCTAAAACAGGATTACCATCATTTATAACTACAGTGATCATAATCCTTTCTTATAAAGGACACTCCTTTATTTGAGAAAACTTTCCTTTAGATGTATTTAACAATTATTTTCTTGGTTTTGCTCTTGAATTTTCCTTTGTAAAGCAAAATTACAAACCTAAATGCTTATTTCTCTTATCCTTGAGAAACTTTTTCAGAGTTGTAACTTTTTTCAGATTTGTCCTTAATTTTTTTCAAGCAAATATGGTCACTGTATTTATAGCACAAAGAAAAAAAAGATGCAAAAATCAACTTCACTAAGCATTATTAATGCCCACCATGCTTTTTGCTCATTCAAAATGTTTTAAACATAGTCTCTAACCCACAAAACATCATCAAATACCTGGCAGCTGTAATTTTACAGAAAAGATAATTGTCTGAATTAAGATTCACTGTAGTATAGGAATGGGATTTTAATGGAACAGCCTACCCACTCTTCTTCATGCCAGTCCACCTGTAGAGAAGAACGGCTATTTCTTCCTGCCCACCTGGCCACCAAAGTATCTTGGTCATTTCTCAGCACCACTTGTTCTCCTTCTGCAGAGGTTGGAGAAGCCTTTGAGGCTATATAATCTGGTCTTGCAGCATTCAGGGCATGAATTGAATTTGCCAACAGCTTGCAGTCACAGACAGTGACAAGCTGCCGGGTCTACGAAAGATAAAGAGGACACACAATATTTGTAAACAATGTCTCTTTTATAACATCATTCTTTACTACTGTCCAATCCAGCACTGATGAAGTGCTGGAGTAAACAAACTCAGTAACAATCCAAAATTATGTCATTTTTTAAAACAACAGTTTAATATAAGATACGCTTTTCTTAAAAAATCTGGACATGATATAGCCTTGCGGCTGAGGCGCAAAACTTAACAAATAAAAAGGTTATTTTAGGATTCAGAAAATGGCTGAGACATTTTTTAATGTGATTAGCGGTCTAAATACCACTGATCAGACAGGCAATCTTTCCATTATAGTGCCAATTGAGAGCACAGCTTCCCATAGAATTTATCTTAAAAAAACATATTCTATGATGTTTATTTAATTTCAATTTGCATTCAATGAATTGATTGATACAGCACACTAAGAATAACCTTTCATAGCTTAATATGTTCTTTAACCTAGACATTGTGGTATAAAACCAGCATTTGATACTTTGCTGTATGGATCCCACCAATTACAGCTTATTTATTAAAAGAAATGATCAGAGCCATAAATATTTTTTTTCCACAGAGTACTTAAATTAGCAATTTGAAGAATGCCACTTTACAGCCCAAAGCATCACTACAATTTATAATATTAGTTTTTAGATTTTTAACAACAGAAATCAAGGTTGGAGAAGTAGAAACTTTTTGCCTCAAGTCTAGTCTGCTATAGCAGCAGAATGGGATATATTAGATCAACTGTAATAAAATACAATAATCTTATATCAGAGAGGTTTAGGGCTCATTGCTGACCATTAAATATAGACCAAAGAAACATAAGCTCTTGTAGTCCTTTCAGAATTCTTTGATTTTGGCAGGCCTACAGAGAAGGAAACTCAAAACTGCAAAACGTTTTGTTATTATTACAGTATAAGAATATTCAGTTAATATTAAGTTAAAGGAGGGATCTCAATGGTATATAGGGGAGAGTGAACAAAACCCCTACCTTATCTGCCAAAATGGCAAGTGTTCTCTCAAGTCCATTCGCTGATTTATCCTTGGCAGCTCTGGAAAGTCTTTCGGCATAGTAACTAACTTGAGTTTTCAGGGTATTGATTTGCGCAATAATCTCCTTTGCTCGAATAATATCCTGTGGTATGTATATTATAGACTGGGAATTGGTTGCAGAGCTGACAAGAAGGGGAAAAAAGAGTAATTAGTGGAAGGTACTGGTTTGGGATCTTGTTCTAACTATCAAACCACCAAGTACAAAGACAGACATTCTACTATGTTGCCACCATCTTATTCAATTTATCTTGAGATGCACATGATGAAAGCATTTGAACAAGATGTTTTTATCAGACATGCCATGTGATTATTCAGAAGCCACACAAGAAACAGAAAACTGCCAATCAAACAATGCAGCAATAACAGAATGATTCCTGTTAATCTGATTCCTGGGCTAAGCATAATTTATTCATTCAAATGGATAACCAATCCATATTTGCCTTCAAAGATTTCTAGATTCAGCTTAGGAAATACTACTGCTGTATTATCCTTTCCACAATCATGTAATTTTTCAAGATGACTGAAGTTTCATACGGCTTTGTTTTAGATGACTAGGTAAGCCAAATGTAACTCAAGATGGATTTATAGTAAGGCCTAGCTACTTGACTTCCCTTCCCCTTCCATATATCCGAGTTTGTTTTGTGCACAAAATTTATAAATTAGCCTTGCTGGAGAGCCAGTGGTGGGATTCAAATTTTTTTACTACCGGTTCTGTGGGCAGGGCTTAGTGGGCGTGGCTATGCTGTCAGCCAATCAGAGGTGGTATTCGCTGGTGTCGGCCAATCAGAGGTGGTTCCTGAATCTGTCAAAATTATCGCTACCAGTTCTCCGGAACCAGCTGAATACCACCTCTGTGGAGAGCCATCAGTTTAGTAGTTCACACAATGTTCCTGGAAAGGTAAAAATGGGAGTCTAATTCCTTTCTCTTGGCAGACAGCTTCCTTCCAGTGTCCTACTGCAAATTTCAGGCTACCAGTTGCCTGATTCATTCACAGCAAAACAGATTTATTTAACAGAATGCTTTCATTTTGCATAAGATAATGCTTCAGAAACAATCTGTTTTCAGAATCAGCTTCCAATGTAAAATTGATGCAGGGAATTGTCCAAAAATGTTTTTGACAGCATCAATCTTGAAACAACATCTTTTCCTTTTAACAAACTTTACATCTATCTTTGAAAGACTCTAGCTAATACTTTAAAAGCTATTAACCAAAGCTTTGCTCAGCTTTTTGGAAAAATGTATTTTTAGAGGAAAAGATTTAAACGAGTGTAATAAAAAAAGGAAAAAAAGAAAAATAGTATGTTTTTCTTTTTCAAAAGGATTTCAAAATTATTATAGGAATTTTCTTTAAAATGTGATAGATTGTTTATTTTAAGGGCAAATCTAAAACCTCAGGCTTTTAAACATTTTTATCAACCGTTATAGCAATATATGCATCTTATCTGAAAGAGAGAAATCATGCAGAATGAATCTATATGCAGTAGCAAACTACATGCAGCATTATTTGTGTTAAACTCATTCTTAAAAAAGAAGCAAAGCAAATCTTTTGCTGGAATCAAAGCAAATAATTTGATTAGCTTCTCATGACCATGCTCCCAAATGAACAGCTATCATTTTCACTGGAAAACAAAATTTTATCCAGCTCCCCTCAAAGGTAAAAAATAATATTTCTTTTTAACTTTAGGATTAAGTAGACTAAAGCAGTCCAACTTTTGCTATTAAAGACCCAAGGTCACAATCTTACAAACGTAACACTGTAAGTTCCATGGATACTAATGGCCAATTATCTAATGCTTGGAAGTATAACTGTCAGTTCATGTGTGTGGATTAAAGTTTTAGTTCCTATCTAATCCAAATTTATGTAAACCCCTTGTATAAAAGCTGATCCCTTATCTTAAAAATGAGCCATTTTGTGTACACAAAATTTATAAATTAGCCTTTGGAGAGGCATGTATTCAGGTAAACTGCAGGTAGGCTCTTTTGCCATGCCCCTGGGACAAATAGTAGAAATATCTAATCACCAGAGTCTAAATGTATCTGATAGAACTTCCTTTAATGTCTAGGCTGACTTGGTAATGTGGTTAAAATGTTTTAGCAACATCATACCACTGAACCTAAAAATATCTGAATGATAACGGTAATGGCTTCTAGGCTAAATGAGATAATATGAAGGCATTTTGATCCTCAATGCTACAATTTTTGGTGTCTACTATCTCCTTTCCAACTAAACACTTCTTAAAATTAAGCCTAATCAAGTATTTTCTCTTTCTACTAAAAGGAAAAGTATTCAAACAATATTTGATTATTTTAGTTTTTTAACGATGAGCAGTTATACATTTAATATTTCCAATTCTCTCTTACATTTTCTTGTATAACCCAAGGTTGTTTTTAAATGTTAGCTGTTCATTGATAAAGCAAATAATGCAGGTGAAGGTAACAAATTCATGCCTCAATAAACATTTATTTAATGAAGCAAATTAGCGAAGTCAGGATACAACCATAAAATACACCCTGTTAATACATTGTCTGCTTTAGAAAAGGAAGAAAGCTGTGCTACCAAGCTCAGAAACAGAAAACTCACCAACTTTCCTCAAAACTGCTAAAAAGAAAAAAGAAACCAAAAGAAAATTAGCCTTTAATTTGTTAGCAAATATCAAAAGCCAAATGAAGTTAGGTAAATGTTAATTGCTTAATACTTCTTAATAATGCTGTGTTTGTATCAAGTAGATGAGGAAAAGAAAAAGTATGTAAAATGGTAGATTTTAGGTCCTAGAATGTTAAAAGACCCCACAGAAAAAATGTATAGCTGACTGACAGAACACATAGCTATTTTTATGAGACATTCACCACATACGCTAATGAATTTGAGTCCCGCCCTGACTGCCCTTCTGCCACTCCTTCAGATAATCTTCAATCTCATTTTCCAACCAATCAATGGTAAAGCTACCACCAATGATCTAACTGTGCCTACAGTTTTAAAATTTAAGATAATATGCAGATCCCAGTCTGTCAAGATGATCTTCCAAAGGTAAAATAATTCAGTCGCCAATGTTAAAGGAGTGGTAGGTCCAAGCCAGCCAATTACTACCTAATTACTCTATCTAAATATAATAAGCAAGCTATATGCTAGGCATCTCTTCACAAAATTGAAGGAATTTAAGAAAAGATTTTAAACTGGGAACATGTTAACTGAAGTAAAATGTTGGCATGTATTCTAGTTAATGGCATTTCTTAGTGCTATTCTTATTGCCATTCCAAAACAGGTGGTATGTCTGAAACATGAAATGTATCTGTGTTTTATTTGTAAATATTTTTTAAAATATTTTTTAATATTAATATGAAACGATGTTTCAGTAATGCAAGGGCAAAAGAAACTATTTTTGTAAGAGATGTCTGTAATGGTAAAGCACAAACTCGTGGTCTGCACCAGTGTTTCTCGTCCCTGGTAGCTTTAAGATGGGTGAACTTCAACTTCTAGAATTTCCCTGGGGAATTCTGGGAGTTGAAGTCCACCGATCTTAAAGCTACCAAAGTTGAGAAAAAACTACCAGAACTGTACTTTACACCAACAAGGTGTGTTTAGTATTAAAAGCACGCTGCATTCCAGTAGTGCATGTATTGCAACAAATCAAACAAACAATAGTGTACAATAGTCAAAAGACATTACCATAGTCAGTTAAATATAATTTCAGAAATCCTAATTTCATAAAAATGCATGGTCATTTAAGAGTGATATTTTATATCCTTCTTATTAGCCAAATAACCAGTTTATTCAGAGTGTTTTTTTTAATCTTTCTGAAAGATAAACTATAAACTACGGAAATAAAAAAACCCCAACAAAACAAGAATTACATACAAGACAAAAATGAAAAGAACTAATATATATAAAATTAACAGTAAACATGTAACCTCCACCTTGGTTAAATGCTGACACCTGTATCTCAAAAAAATATTCAGAATTATATTTTGTACAATTGCTACTAGCAATTAAGTTTGATTAAGTTTCTTTGGATATAGTCATATTTTTACTGTTTGTAAATCCTGTTATAGCTATAGTTATTATGGGAAAATTTACCCATGGATTGATTGCCTGGTAGATGATGTATTTCTTTCTGTAGCTATTATTAAAAGTTATGCAAGTAACAGAGACTTATCTACTTTTATTTTAAATTTTTAGCTTTTTAAGTGGAATTCTGGTCATTGACCATAATAAAGAACTAACTGATATCAGAACAGAGTTTCACTGGATATGAAAATGGTTACACTGCCTTATATTACAGGATGACAAAAAGTCAAAATATGTGGACAGATCTGCATGGCTTACCTAAAAGGTATATTGATTATTTTTAATAAAAGCAATTAATAGGGCAATCAAGTTACTTGAAGAAACATCATCAAATAATAGGCAGATTGTGATTTTTCTAAATATGGTCCTTACAACGGAAAATTTACCCATGGATTGATTGCCTGGTAGATGATTTCTTTCTTTCTGTAGCTATTATTAAAAGTTATACAAGTAACAGAGACTAAAATAAGTAGTGATTTAAGATATGAAACTAAATTAAAGTGCAGATAGGAGGTGTCAGCCTAAATTTAATTCTGACTTACTAACTTTACAATATTATTGTTTATTGGCCAAGTTTTGTGGAAGGAAAACTGTATCTGATTTGGCAGCATTTAAAGCAACAACACATCTATCTAGAAGTGTCCAAGTATTTTGTTCCTGCAAATTCCCTCTTTTTAAATTAAGAATTGTTGTTAGTTGCATAGTCGTGACCGACCCATCGTGACCCCACAAATTAAGAATATAAAGGCAGTATAGCTAAGGCAGGATTATTCTACACCTGAAAATAGCATAAAATGATATATTAATGATACAATAGGATATTTAAACTTTTAAGAATCTACCAGAATATTTTTCTTCAACCTTCTTTAGCCAAAATATCCTGAACATTAACAGAATCTGCATGTGTTTGCATGTTCTCATTTTTGGTTAAAATCTCTGATATCCAAAATCATGATTTATCACTTATAACTTTTGTGTACACTGAAAGCTTATGCACCCAAGTGCACAAATGCCTTGTGTGTCCAATCACACTTGGCCAATAAATAATTCTATAAAATTAAAGGATAAATTAGTTCCTCTGCTCACAGCAACAGCAGTACTAGCACTTATTCCAAATCTGTGAAAGTTCTAGTATAGTATATCCATGTAGCATTTTTTGGACTCATCGCTGTATCCTTTAAATTCCTTTCCGTCTACAAAGTAGGGAAATTGCATGACAGCATTTCAAGTTTCAAATGATTTCATAAATGAAAATCAGTTATGAAAGCTTCCCAACTATTAAAGTTATCCTCTTGACTTTCTTCTCCTTCTATGGCTTTGACGACCAGAGCCATCACCTCTGAGTAACATCATATGGGAATGCTTTATACATCTCATAACAGCTGATTGCATACCTCTCTTTCCTTAGTTTGTATTGGGAGCAGGTCACAAGAACAGAACCATGCAAACAAAATGAACATGAACCTGTTTTTCTTTTTAGTGTGTTATTTCTTAATTGTAAGCTAGCCAGAATCATCAGCCCTCCAAATTGCAAAAACAAAATAAATAAACATGGAACCATTCATCTCAATAGTAAAAAAGGGACAAAAGTGTTTGGTCTGCTCTTGAATAAGTAACCTAATAGAAAGCAATGTCATTGAATTGGCTGTAATTCATGTAATTTGCTTGAAGAAATTGTTTAAAATTTTGCCTTCTTCAAAGATATTTCTCTTAAAAAAATTCCCAGTCTAGCTTACAGTCTGGTATTTTCTGGCCATTCTCTCATTTAAGTACTAAAAAGCCAACCCTCCTTCTTTCTAAATTCAGACAAAATCAACTAGGTGCTTCCCCCTCTTGAGTTGGTGACCCAAAAGAACTTCAAATGGGAAGGGGGGCTTAAACAACAGCACCAGGAACAGAAGGGGATCTGGAAGAAAGTACCTCTTTCAAAATTTTGCACAAAACTTCAAGAGAAGTCTCAAATCAATGCATGATTAATAAGCTTTTATATATAAATAGGGAAAATCTACTAAACACTGAAATACATTAATTTAAAAAGGGAAATCTTTCTTTTAAATTCTTCACATAAGACAGGGGTGTCAATCTCACAACCCATGGGCCACATGCATTAGCCACGCCCACGCCCGGTTTAGCGAAGGTGAAAAAAGTCACGATATGTCACGTGATGTTGCCATGATGACATGAGTTTGACACCCCTGACATAAGGTATCTCTAATAGCTATTTGGTTGAAATGTTCTATATGTGGATAAAAGAGAAATGAAGGAATGGTTTTCTGTTTTTTACAAAACTAGAGTCACAAAAAGGGTATGCATTCAACGTGCCACTTACTGTTTCTTTGCATCTTCAAATTTATGTAACTTTTTCCGCAGACCTCCAGATTTAAAGGCCTGGCAGTGAGCTGCTGGTGCTCCTATAGTTACAATGTCATAATTCTCATCTAAACATTACAAATTACAAGGGAAAAAAGACACCATGAGGATTGTCATCTTGTCTTAGAATGCAAACATACAAACAAACCAACAACAATCATATTTTAAAGAACCAACAACACTCTCTATAAAGCTTATAAACGCTTTAAAAATTTTGAGAATTGCATTAAGGTATCTTTAAGTCTAATACAAAGTGACATTTGTATTATTTTATTTATTTATTTATTTTATTAGATTTATATACCGCCCTTCTCCCGAAGGACTCAGGGCGGTGTACAGGGCATTA
>JANHFR010000715.1:100998-113791 GCA_032468015.1 Mimophis mahfalensis | reverse complement strand
GAGTTGAGCTAATACAGCCTGATGTGATGTAATTGTAGTAGTAGTAACTGACTACTAGATGACTTAACTGTGATTAGCTGAAGAACTGCTTAGTTCTTAGTAGCTGTTGTTACTGCTACCTCTGAAGTACTGTAAGTTGTAAACTGCATATGTCAACGTGTGACTTCGTCTTAATCATCGTTTATTTAACATCAAGAAGTTCTTTGACTGACTCTTATGTGTATGATTTTGGACTGTATATCAGACTATGCCTTATTCTTCCACTAAATATTTTTGAGCACTATTCAATGTGTGTGTGGTTGCTTTTTCACAACATATTCTTTAACTATCATCCGTTGAACAAGCTCTTGTTAACTCAAGAGGCATTCTGCTAACTCTGATTTGGAGCCATCATTTGGGCTGGTTCAACCCAGTTCCTAACAGCCATGACTCACTTGCATTCAGGAACTATAATATTTTAAGTAATAGACTTGATTATTGGCATGATGTTTAAAATTACATATAAAATGAAGGATCTAAACTCTAAATCCTTTCATGTAAATGCATCTATTGTGTAAAATGCTGACCAAAGCATCTTAGTCTTTTTGGAGTGTGAGAAGATGGGGGTACTCATGCATTATGGGTATATGGGCATTTGATTTCTTGTAAAATGTTGGCCATAAGGATCCAATCTATAACAGCAATGAATTTATCACAATGTTTCCTGTTAGTTCCTCTACTGCTTCCTCCTAGAACATGACTTGTTATCTCTTTTTGGCTTTGCCTTTTTCTGGAGAGACAGATCCTTTTCCGAAGGCAACATGGCTACAACTGTCAATAATCTCTTATCTTCCAGAAAGCTTATGAGGCCATTAGGGATCCAAATACATTTTTAAAAAAATAATAGTGATACTGGAAGCTGCTATTATGCTAACTTTATTTTTTAAAAATAAAAAATAAAAAATAGGGTTAGGAACCTAACCATGGCCACCCTTTCAAATATGCATTTTCTACTGAGAATTTCTGTGACCTTATTTAAAGCAACGAATAGTATGTTGTACATTTTCACATGCCACTGATATGATAGATTGGAGACATTTTCCAGGAAAGGTAAGAATTGGGTTACATACTTTCAAAGATATGCATGTCCAGAAAAAAGGCCTGGAAAATGGCTCATGTAATACCCACTAAATCAAACAATTCACAAACAATGGCTTTACCAAGTCAAATAATTTTCATTACTGAAAGAAAGAAAAATGCCATACTTTTTCAGTATAAAAAATTAGCTAGGCCCTAACTTTGGAACAATCTTTTACATCAAAACAAAATAACACAAAATAAATGTCTTATCCTAGTATTCATAACTCATATCATAGAAACATAAGTCTTTGTATAAAGTCTGACACAATCTTAGCATTTCACTTAAAGATAATGCTTTTCTACAAAACATTATGATGGGAGTTCTTTATTCTATTATTTCTCTTTTGTCTTATCAAGTCTGTACTCATTCCTTCTCTTTTAAATTATTAGATTTTATGTTCAGCATAAGCAGTAAGTCTTGATTGTGCAGAAACATCAGCCATATTTAGGAACTGGGTTGCTGCATAAACTCACTGATGCAACATGGCCAGATGCTTTATTGCAGACAAGATAGAAGCCTTATAAATGGAGAAGGAATACCTATTGCAGCACACAGAAATCAAAGCCAATATAAACTGCTTCACAGTTTAAATTCTAGACCAAGTATGTCTAGCACAGGGGTCTACAAACTGTGGCTCTGGAGCCACATGAGGCTCTTTCAGCCCGCTGCTGCGGCTCCCTGTTGGCTGATCCCACCACTGACTGGCCCCTGCCCGCCCCTCCCCGTCACTCCTCACCTAGCCTGAGAAGGTAAGAGTGATGGTGTGGGATGGATACTCACTCCATATTCCAGAGCAGGAGGCAACGGAGTGGGAATAAGTGATGTGAGTTGGCCACGCCCACCCAGTCATACCAGTTGTTAAATTATTGGCTCCCGATGTTTTCTTTTCTGTGGGAAACAGGTCCAAATGGCTCTTGGAGTGTTTAAGTTTGCAGACCCCTGGTCTAGCATGGCTGATTGGGGAATTTTGGGAGTTAAAGTCTACTAGTCTTAAAAAGTTCCCAAAGTTGGACACCCTTGTTCTAGGCCTTTTCCTTCAACTTTTCTGAGACCATGGAAACAAGTTTTTTTTCTGTCCCTAGACTGGGAACACCTGCACCATATTCCTGTTCCAGTTAAATCCAGTCTGAGAACTGTTGATTCTCATCAACTTCAGCCCTTACAAAAGCCTTTTAGTGAAGGATAGAGCTGTTCCTGATAATTAAAGAGAAAAGAAAGTGCAGCTGTCAGAATTAACTCGGTTCTAATGTATAAACAAACAGCAAGCCAGCCAACATTCACGTGGTTTTTTTGCACATAACATTATTGCAATCTATTTATCACAAAGCCAAGCAATCTAGGACAGTTTAAGGATGAATTTCAGGGCATGAAGGATGCAAACATCATCACACTGTACAAGAACAAAGGAGACAGGGGTGACTGCAACAACTATTGCAGCATCTCTCTCCTCAGCATTGTAGGGAAGCTGCTTGCCCATGACGTACGGCTCCAGGTGCTTGCAGAAAGAGTCTATCCAGAATTGCAGTGTGGATTCTGGGCCAACAGATCCACTGCTGACATGATCTTCTCCCTCAGACAGCTGCCGGAGAAATGCAGGGAACAATGGCAGCCATGCTTTGTTGCCTTCATAGATTTTACAAAAGCTTTTGACCTGGTTAGCAGGGATGGCCTCTTCAAGATCCTCCCCAAGATTGGATGTCCAACCCAGCTCCTCCACATCATCAGGTCCTTCCATGAGGACATGAAGGGCACTGTAGTTTTTGATGGCTCAACATCAGATTCCTTCAACATCCGAAGTGGGGTGAAGCAGGGCTGCACCCTTGTGCCAACTTTGTTTGAGATCTTGTTCACTGTCATGCTGAAACATGCCTTTGGGCATCTATCTCTGGACCAGGTCAGATGGAAATCTCTTCAACCTCTCTCGACTGAGAGCCAAGTCCAAAGTTCAGTTGAAATGCTTGCGGACTTCCTCTCTGCCGATGATGTAGCTGTTACCGCTCACTCTGCCGAAGACCTTCAGCAACTCATGGACCGTTTCAGCAAGGCTTGCCAAGATTTTGGACTAACAATCAGCCTGAAGAAAACACAAGTCACGGGTCAGGATGTGGACTTGCCTCCCCGCATTACAGTCTCTGCACAAGAACTGGAGATTGTCCATGACTTTGTGTCTCCATGTGCGACAGGAGAGGAGGCTAAACATGTTTCATATGTGCTGCCTCCAATGCATCCTTGGCATCACCTGGCAGGACAAAGTTTCAAATAATGCAGTCCTGGAACGAACTGGAATCACTACCATATACACGCTACTGAAACAACGACGCTTACACTGGCTTGGCCATGTTGTGAGAATGGACGATGGTCAGATTCCAAAAGATCTGTATGGAGAATTAGTGCACGGAAGGCGGCCAATAGGGAGACCACAGCTATGATATAAGGATATTTGCAAAAGGGATCTGAAGACGTTGGGAATTGGCCTCAACAGATGGGAAACCCTGACTTCTGAGCAATCAGCTTGGAGGCAGGCTGTGCAGCACCGGCCTCTCCCAATTTGAAGAGACACTTGTTCATCAGACTGAGGCAAAGAGGCAGTCCCGAAACCAGGAAGCTAGACAGGGGACAGACTGTCTCTGCCCTCAGTGTGGAAGGGACTGTCACTCTTGAATTGGCCTTTTCAGCCATACTAGACGCTGTTCCAGAACCTCAATTCAGAGCATGATGCCATAGTCTTTTGAGACTGAAGGATGCCAATACCATACATAGGATTTTCTGCTGTGTCTTACAGAAGAGAACAGACGCAAGTACTCATATCCCCGTCTTCCACAACTTATTGCCTAAATGAGAAAGTTTCTTCCTAGCCTGTACTAACCAACCCAGTCTGGGATGATAGGATCTATGGACCCTCAGATATAAACATTAGTGACTTCAACCAAATGATGTCCATGTCTTTATCTTCAAAAGCAGAGATTGGTTTTAAAAGGAAAATATACTGACCCGCATTTCTGCAAAAAATAAAAAAGCAAATTAAGTTTGACAATCAAACTTAAATTGACTTTATATCTTTGGGGAAATTTCTCAAAAACTAGGCCAGGTCAAAAGAAAAATCCTGCACACCTTCCAGAAATACTACTCTTTGACTACAAATGGGCTGCAGAGCCACTGCATTGTTTCATAGCTCCAAATTCTACAGATATTGACAACTCTTCATAAATTCAGCTTTCAATCAGCTGCTAATTTAACTCCCAGGAAAGATCACCCTAGCCTGGTAGCTCATTATTTAAATTATACTAAAAATAAATAACTTTAGAAAATAAAACTATCCAAGAGTATACATTTTTAAATGCATAAGTTTAAAACTCTATATCCCAGAATTGTCAAATCAAAACTTTAAATTCAGACTGCTGGGAGATGGGGGGTTGAATTGTATGTTTGCGGATTCTTTTTTCTTTTTGTTATCTTTTCTATGTTATATTGAATCTATACCTCTTTTTTTGTTGATCTTTTTTGTGGTGTTTGTTTTAATAAATTGTAAATAAAGACTATTTTTAAAAAAAAAACTTTAAAAGTGTTCTACCTTGACCCAGACAAGGTAAAAAACAAAGCCAAATAATATTCAAAGTTTCTTTCATAGAACCTATCTTTCTGGAGATGAAACCTAAGCACGATTACTGTAGAAATTACTGGAAAGCTCACAACAAAAACGTAAAAAATATAGGGTACAGATTCAAGGGTCTCTTTTTAAGGTTCTCTTTTTATATGTCATAGCTACAAGTTTTTAAACAAAACTACTATTCATGATTCTGCCATCTTTTTCAATCATCTAAACTGCTGTCTAGCAAGCCACCTTAATATAAAACTATATTTTATGACATTTCTTAGGGAGTGGAGGAATGCTCTGAGTTCTCAACAAGATGGATACAAATGCCTGGAGTTCGAAAAAGAGAACACAGCACATTTTATTTATTTCTGAAATTTTGAGAGCCACACGCTTGCCTGTATTCTGGGTAGCTTATAAGTAAATGGACTTTAAAAGTATTTTAAAATCATTCCTTAAAAGATTATCATATCAAGCAAGAAAAATATTATTAGTCACTTATTATTAGAATACATACTCCCCAAGGATGGAGTACTGGAGTTCTCTGCTCCTCGGAGGGGTGCTGTTCCAAAAAATAGGCAATAGATTTTTGCCCTGTCTTCACAGGATATAAAGTATTTCTGCCGCTAATTTTCTTCAAACGGACATTAATTAATCATTATATTTTTGTACTTATTTATATAAAGTAAGAAATTGCAGGAATAAAAGCAACCACCATTTGTAGACTTCTCTCCATACCACCAAGTGTCTCATAATGAATTCATTTAGCCTTCAGCCCAAATTTAGGATGAATGTTAAAACTAGGTTATACCTATGTAGGACACTAGTGACTTAAGCAAATTTACTCCTTCTCTTTTCATTATTACTGGGCAGGTATAGAAAAGTAGAATTATGTTTTTCTTGGATAACTTTCATTGGAAAAAAAACACTAATTTCAGATATAGACAATTATTTTTCAGTTGGTGAGTTATTTACCTCTCCTTTGTTAACATAAAACAATGCCATATTTTCTGTTCATACTGTCAGTGGCTATTGTCATTCACATATTATTACATATGAATTCCTTTTTGGTGGCACAATCACATTATTATGGTTCATCACACAGTCAGTCAGATGTTTAGATTGATTTTGGCATTCTTATCCACCTGTTCAATCCTTCCCAAGGATCCAGGATAGGTAGACTGTTGGATGGCATTAAAAAGTACCGTCACAAGCTGTCCCAAGTAAAACTAACTGCCTTTTGCAACTGACTGGTAGCGATTCTGTCAAACTCCATGTTGTTCAGATTCCAGATATTTTTTGATAGTTATATTTCGCCAAAAACGTAGTCTATTTTTATGGAAAACAACAACCAAAATCAAACAAGCAGATGCTGACCATGTGCTTCCACTTTACTATACACCACTCATATAACTGACATTTTATTTGTAACTTAGATAGCATAAGTTCATACACATATCTCTAGAGAACATTAATTCTATTTTTGTTACTATTGAAAACAAACCTAGTTATCTTTGGGCAGAATTTATCTGGAAAGGCTTGCAGAGAAAATTATAAAATGCAGCTATCTACAGTCATTTTTTAAATCAAACATGCAACATTTTTCAGACACCTGGTGTTTTCAAGAAGTTTTTAAAATGCTTAAAGATGGACAAAAATACATCTAGGAGTATAACAAGAAGAAAACCAATGACATAATGAAACCAAAAATTACTAGCTTTTAAATTTAGAAGCATGAAGTTTAGTTGTTTTAAAGACACACCTAGAATTTGTAGAAACCATCATATATTCTAGAATAGAATCTTCAGAAGTATTTACAATTATCTATATAACTCTAACATATTGTCCCAGGTGCTCCTGCTCTTACATTCAGGAAGCTTATCCTGTTATTATTGAGCAATTCCTAGGATCCGTACTGGGTAGACGATTTCACATTAAGAGAAGGTTACAAGAGGTGGAGACTTATAAGTCAGGGAGGCTACCACAGTTTAATGTAGCTATTATAAAGAGGAAGGAAACAAGAAAAGCAATCAGAAGAAAAGGTAATCCAACAAACCAAAACCGTAACAAAAATAGTTTAACTTCTGGAGAGACTTCATAATAATGTATTTCATTATTGACACCATGTTGCATAGGCAGTACCACATAACCTCAAAGCAACTTACACAGGCTTGTGAACCATGACTACAATCAAAGCAGCATATAGGTAAAAGTTCAATATCTGCATTTTAGTCCACAGCGCCATATATAAATTACTAGCTGATTACCCAGCTTCGCCCGGGTATAGTAGTCTGCTGGCTCCTCTGTTCCCCCGCACTGCTGCCGTCACTACTGCCTCCTCTGTTGCCCCCTGCTGTTCGCCTCCCCGCCCCCTCCCCCCCCGGCATAACTGGCTCAGCGCAGCCACTTCCATTTCTGCTCCTGTCCCTCTGCCGCTGCCTCCTATTGAAGGCTGCCACACTGTTCTCTGGCGCCCCTTGTGGAGTGCCATAGAAAATTGTAGTCTCTTGCCTGTCAGTGTTGGTGGAGGTCAGCACTTTGGCACCCTTTTTAGGGGGCACACACCCCTCGACGATGTGTCTGACCCCCCCCACAATGTTTGTCACCTGAGGATAAGTTATCTGCATGCCAAGTTTGGTTGAGATTGGTCCAGGCATGGAAGAGCATATATGGCACATACATACACACCCACCCACATACATACACCCACTCTGCTTTAAATAGATAGATAAACTTTTCTACAGAAAAAAAAGGTACTGACCTGGATCCGTAGTGATCACCATGCAAGCCTATGTGGTAGCAGACACAGCATTTTATCAATGTAATACTTCTATATTGCTCTGAAGTAAACCCCAAACCATAGAAGCACCTTGGAGATATACAGACCGGCAGGCAGATAAGAGATAGAGATATATAGATATATATAAAACAAGACAAGGAAAAGAAATCCTTCTTGGGTATTCAAACACCCATGTAGCTGCATGAAGTTAAACCATTATGATTCTGTTTTTGCTATTAAAAAAAGAGTATATCATTCAAATAATGAAACATTATAAATAAAAGGGACTGGAGTATTAGGAAAAACAACAAACCAGATTTAATTTATTTATTTATTTATTTATTTATTAAATTTATATACCGCCCTTCTCCCGAAGGACTCAGAAGATTTAGAAGCATACTGTCCAGCAATTTTAGTGGCATACCTGGAATTTGTAGAAACCATCTTAGTTTCTAGAAAGGAGTCTTCAGAAGCCTTTATAATAGGCTTTTAAATCATTCTTAGCATTATATTGCCTACAATCCAAAAATCAGAACAGTGCTGATTTTGTAAACTAGTCCTAATCTGACTTTCTTTGAAATCAATTCAAACGTGTCCTATAATATTTGGGAACGGGAGGGTTAATTCCAAGCATACAAGCTGAGCAGTCTAAGTTTTGCAGATCAGCATTCCTAAATGCAAAACTCCTCCTACCAATTCAGATATTTACCAAACATTGATACTGGCATTCAACAACTAACCCATATCTATAACAGAGAAGTGTCCGTTGTCAGAGTTTGCAGGTATCTCCCAAATACACTCTTTTACTTGTGCACCAAAATGGCCCAAGTTTCACAGGCACCTATTTTCAACTCCAGAGATGAGCACTGCGGGGATCAGGAAGGCTGCTGACCACTCTTTTACCACGAAAAAGGGTCCCCAAATGGTTACACCCAGACAATTCAGTACCAACCTGCACTGCACATGTGCAGAGGAATGGCTCCTTTGCCTACTGTGCATGTGCACACAGTGGATCAATAGCGCTAAACAGCTGATTTTTGGGGATAGGGAAAGAGAATGCCCTGTGGCTGACAGGGGCAAGAGGGGAGAAGGCTGGAAGTGCAGCTTCCTGGCGCAAGAAATCTGAAAGGCAAATCTGCCAGTCTTTCTCCTAATTGCAAACCCACACTCCAGCAACAGGCCTAATAAATGCTTCCTCCACGAGGTAACCGTGACTGGTCATAATTACACAGGCCCACAAAGGAATTCAACAGGAAACAGGGACTTTGCCATCTCACTTCTACAGCAATAACAAGCAGGCAGCTTATTGAATTCAAATCAATTGCGTTTTATTTAATTGATTGATTCAATCGTCTTCCGCAGGAGGAGGCAGGCCTTCCACCAGGGTTGTAGGGATGCTGTTACCATGGTAATGGGTTACTGAGTCTGGAGAAATAACAAGGCTTTAGTGGTGCTCAGTTTGGCGGCCTTGTGGAGTGCCATTGAGGTGGCCAGCCAGGACGTTGGCAGTGGCGCAGTCCTACATATCAAGCCGGCCAATTTCAACTCAGATGACCCCCTGAAGCGCATCACCACCCGCCTAATTCCCATCACTACCCACCTGGAGGAGAAACAACAGTCGCATTGATGGAGGGGTTGGGATGGGGGAATACATGCACCTGTGTTGGCTCGGGGGAATAACGAATGAGAGAGGGAGGAGGAAGGAAAACAGGAAGAGAAGTGAGGGAGGAAGGAAGGATGAGGGTGAAGGAAGGAACACAGAATGGGCAGATAAGGAAGGAGGGAGGGAGGGAGGAGGAAGGGAGCAAGGAAGGAGGGAGGGAGAGAGGAGGAAGGGAGGAAAGAAGGAAGGTGGAAGAAAGCTGGCAGTCCCATAAAAAATTACCCGGGCAACGCAGCCGGGTAATCAGCTAGTTGCTAATAAAAAGACATCTTGTCAAATTAAATTTCTCTAACTAGTTTGATAATTTTAATTGCCTCTTCTTATAATCGCAAAAATATGAAGTTGGTTTCCATTGATGTAAAGGCCAGGCAGCCATAGGAGAAACTAAAGTGCTGTTCCCAAAAAATCACTAGAGAAGAAGGAAGGATTGAGCCCAATAGCAGAGCATGAAGAAAACAAAAGTCCAAAGTCACTGTTGCATACAGAACATCCACCAGCACCTTTCCTCTCTCCGGACAGTATTTCCCTTCACATAACAGATGTTATATCAAGTATATTTTTAACACTGAAGGGCAATTTAATTAGGTAAAATGTAAGTTAGCCAGCCATTCGTATCTAGTGATCTCCATGTTTGGTTGGATCCGAATTCCATAATCCCTATCACCATCATCAACACATTTTTAGTAGTAAGAGCCACTGGAATTCTTCTATTCAAGAAAACTAAAGCAAATCCTTAATCTAAAATATAGACTAAGGATTTGCAAAAACTTTCAATGTTTTCAACCCAAAGTCACCTTCATGAGATGGGCACCTAAATACATTAGATAAATAAAGAAGTAGGAGCTACAGTAATGCAAACTGAAAAAAAGATAATGAAAAAAAAAGAGAGTATGCATTTCTTACTTATATCCAGATGGGCTTATAGCTGTGTATTCCACCTGAAATTGCATTGTGAGAGTTGCCAGATACCAGCTGTGAAGCCATCAATGAGTGCTTAGTTAGCATATCATGTTAATTCTTCCCAAATGGCACTAATTGCCAATCTGTTTCCAGACACAATTCCAAATACTAGAAATCACCACTAAAAGCTTTCAATAGATTTACATTCAGGAAGTCCAAGGGGTTGAAATTCAACAGAAGAGAGGCATGCTGAATAAAAGGGAAAATGTTGAGGGTTAGTGATTTACTTATTGTATTTATCTGGTCTTTGGGTTGGCCAATAAAAGCTATACTTTCTATGCTACTGAGATTTCTCATCAAGTCTCAACAAGGAAAATAAAATACAAGAAAGTGTCTTGTTTATGTAGATTTTTTCTTTTCCCATAATTATATTGCTTTTTTTTCCTGGCAGATACTTGAACTACTAGGTCAAATTTTACTGGTCAAATGTATTGTGTTGTATTATTTATCTTTTCATTTGTTATAATTGTTTTAAAATTTTAAATTCCTAAATTTTGTTTGACTGTTCTATCTATCCTTAATACTGTTACTATAAATACTTACATGTATTTTCTAATATGTGACTAACGTATGAGTCTCGGAAAGCAGATCCAGAATATTAGGCCAACGTTAGCATTTGATGCAGGGGAAAAGTACGCTGGCAGTTAAGAGTCACGTACAAATGCCTGAAACTCAAAGCTCCTGTTTCAGGTGGGAAATATTCTTCTACAGTAGTTTGTGCAGTCTAGCAAACCCACATGAGAACATAAAAGGATGTACACAGGAGGAAGCAGAAGAGGAAGAATTCTAGTACAGCAGCTGAATTCCCAGTGTAATAAACAGATTTGATCTTGTCACTTACGAGTCACATTTATAAAATGACTGGTATTCTCTTTGGAAACTCTTAGTTTTGTCCAAAAATTTCTACTTTTTTTAAATGACTATTTTGCAGAGAGGAAAACATGTTCCAAATTCAAGCAAAGGAGTGTTAAGCATATACAGTACTTGAACTGATCTTCCACTTATTTGTTTATCCAAGAATGAAATTGTTGTAAATCTCCTCAAAGGATATATTTTATTTCCACTCAAGAAAAACCAACAGCCGTGACAAGTCATCTTTTAAAAATGAAAATGCCAAGTACCCTTTCATGTTACTATCTCTGAGTTTAAATGTGGACTCCTTGGGCTGCATCTTAAATGTTCGTGGATGTGTGGATAGGAGCCATGGTGGCGCAGTGGTTACAATGCAGTATTGCAGGCTAACTCTACATTCCACTGCTAGGAGTTCAAACATGACCAGCTGAAGATTGTCTCAGCCTTTCATCCTTCTGAGGTCAGTAAAATGAGGACCCAGACTGCTGAGGGCAACATGCTGACTCTGCAAACCACTTAAAGAGAGCTATAAACTACTATGCAGTGATACCATAAGTTTAAGTCTAAGTCTAAGAGCTATTGCTACGTGTGGATTAGGAAGCACATGATGGAATTGTATGTATTATCCTTAGAGGTATATGACCTGGAAGAACCAAGAATGGAGTATTTGGCATTTTACTTTCTTTTAATGGAAAAATAAAATGGGAAGTAGGTGTGAATCAGATCAAATGCCATTATGGTTCAGGACTTCAGCATTTGGTATGTCACCTTACTCTGCTATTCTTACTGAATCTACTAGTTCATTTTTAAAAAGCCAAGCAATAACATCAAAATTGGGAAAGCTAATACAAATACAGCAAACCTGCCACCATGACAAAACCCATGGTGAACAGTAGCACTTTACAAAGGCAAAGTCATTTTTTGTCTATCAGTCATTCAAAGACTGCAGGCAAGGTCAGTAAACTGTCATGATAGGAATGTTCTTTATTGTAGTATGGAATAAAGTAACTTGAAAGCCAAGGGTTTTTTTCCATTCCATCTTATTCTACTACACAATACCAAGGTGCGGACAGCCTGTGTTTCATTTTCAAGACTCCTCTCAGGGTTGAGTGATCTTTTCACTTTAAGAGCTTTGAATGAATGGATTAAGAATCAGATTAGTAAGGCAAGCTTTGCTTTTCAGACCTACGTCACTGGATAGTTCAATGACTAGTCACACTTTTCAGGTTTCAGGTTTATTATATGCCGCCCTTCTCCCGAAGGACTTGGGGCGGCTCACTTTTCAAGTATTTAGATTAATTCATTTCCCCAAAATTGTAGGCAGGAAGTGCCATGTGATATATCATAACTACTGGTTGGTGTGCTAAGCAAATGAGCTGTTCACAGGATGGAACTGCCAAGAAACTCTGAAATTTTAAAACATTTTAATACTTGAGAGGAGGCATTATATTAAAAAAAAACCATCTGTTTTCCAGATGTAGCTTAATAGTTATGGTACAGAATTAATTTATCTCACCATGGTAATGTCTCTCAGAAGTAGCTCTTCTAAGTTAGTTCATCATCTGCAAATTCCCCAAGGCCAACATCAAAGCAATTGACCCATCTGATTCATCTCTACCTTTGAGAAGTTGCAGTGAGAACACATATGCTCCTAAATTTAGGTTTCTGTCATGATCGTCATTTGTAAAGATGGTCTAATAACTTTAAGAGCCTTGGTGGTTCAGGCAGCTAATGCCTCCTCAATTACTACCAACTGCCTGCAATTAGTGCAGGTTCGAGTCCCACCAGGCTCAAGGTTGACTCAGCCTTCCATCCTTTCGAGGTAGG
>JANHFR010000706.1:167453-177825 GCA_032468015.1 Mimophis mahfalensis | reverse complement strand
CACACATATACACACACATATACACACACACACACACATACTGCTTTTCTTCATCCCACCTCAGCCACTGCCTTATTTTCTTCATAGGATGCAGTTTGGATTGCACCCCGAGAGCATTAAGGGCAGTTCTCCTTTGGGGCGCAGTGGTTTCCCTTCCAGAGACTTGTTTTATTTCCTCAACTGAGCAAGAAAATGGCATCTTACTCTGCCTCAGACCAGCTGGGAGTCCTTTTACCAGTGAAATAGGCGCTGTTTTTCCTTTACTGAGATCTGTGCCTCAGGCACAGGAAGTCGGAAAGAAAAATGAACTGTGGCAGATCCTTGGGGTTGGGGGTGTGGGGTTGGGATATGAACTTTTTTAAAAAAATAATATTTCAGTCTTAAAACATTAGCGGGGAAATTAAGATTATAACTTGATTTCATCACAGGAATAATTTGTGATAAGCTTTGGAAGGCTGTCCTTTTGTTTTAGATAGGTAATCAATCAATTGTACATTTGTCAGTACAAGTGAATAAATCACCCAATCAGTCCTAACTTATCATTATTCAAAAATAAGATAATTGGGAGTTGTGAGCAATTGTGATCTCAAGTAAGTGTGATTGCCATTTTCCATGAAACTGATCAGTTTATTTTGCTTTCAAGTAATGACTTGAATTACTTGTGATTGTATTTACTATTGAAAGTAGGTCCTACTTAAATTGTAGTGCTTATTTTTCTGTAAACAGGGTTAGAATTGGTTTGATAATATTTAATGGGAACAATTTACTCAGCTGCTCACTTTTGGAATCACTGCTAAAAGGCTTCCAGGCTGACTGAAGATGGATCTGTCTACGTACATAGTCTACGTACGTAGTATGATAAAAATAGAATAAAACCTTTAAAATATAGATTGTTGATAAAAAGAAATCTTTGGTGAGAGATCAGTTTTAAATTAGTTATTTAAACTGGTAACAAAATACTTAAAATTATCTGTTTAAGTGAAGACCATGCCCTTTTTAAAAAAAATTTAAAAGAGGTGGTTTGGTTTAAAGTTTTGTTTGAAAAATTATGGTGTACCTCAGAACTTCAGTTTGTGTCTTTGCATTGCACAAAGGCATGATAAAACTTTTAGGGCAGAAGCTAGTGTAACATTTTTGGCAGTTTGCCTTGATTAAAACTCAAGTCCTTGAATTTTAAGTTTTTAATTTTTGGTCTCTTAAATTTTGGATGCATTAATGCTTTACATATTTTAAAACAATTTATTGGACTATCTGAGAGAAAATGAGGCAAACAACTGTGCTCTGCAGTCTGACAGTTATTTTTTCAGCAGTTGAATACCACCAGTTTCATTGACTGGACATAGAAAAATTAATCTTTGTTAGCTACGTGAAGCCAAAATATTTGTATTCTTTGAGCTATTTGTGAAAATGATAGTGGCAAGGGTTGTGTGTGTGCTGAAGGGTTGGGGGGCTCTGTCTGCCTTAATTATGGAGCTCCCTGGATTGACTGCAGGAACTGTATTTTAACCCCCTTGTCACGCTTATTATGTGAATTATGAGGGTGTAGCTCATCTAAATAAGATATATTCAGACTGAACAGAACATTTAGTGACATGGGAGGCTGAATATATTTCTAAAAGCTGAATTTGAAATCAGTCATACAATGTTTTGGAAAAGGGATCACATAGTATGT
Source organism: Mimophis mahfalensis (assembly GCA_032468015.1). NCBI lineage: Eukaryota > Metazoa > Chordata > Lepidosauria > Squamata > Mimophis > Mimophis mahfalensis. The sequence continues at coordinate 176,153 of JANHFR010000706.1, read as the reverse complement.
AAGATCTAAGAATGTGTAATATACAAGGAAGGGGAATGTATGTTTAATCTGGAAAGTTAAAATTGGTCAGTTTGGATAGATAACAAAAAAAAATCAGAAGTGGAAATGTATCTAGTAAAAAATCTATTTTCCCATTGTAAGTGGGGGATATGTCCTACTTCTATTAGTAAAATTCTAATTGGTAGTTTTATAGACTGTGGTCCTGAATTCAGGGTTGCAATCCTAAATACATTTACTAAGAATCATGCAGCCTGTTTTTGAGTAAAATGCCTGAATATTGTATGCTTGCTCTCATTATAACATACATGCTCATAACTCTTCCTTGTAATTGCACATATGCATTTAGGCAGGCTTTTATAAAATAGATTTATTTCTTGGGCTGTTGCATTGTTTGTCTCCTCCCCTTCCTCAGCACTTTTCATCTCCTTGGGTGAGGAGATGCATTGTTCAAGGGCATAAGGAAATGTTCTAAAGATTGTCAGCTTTTAATACATGAAAATATCATAATCTGTACAGAATAACATTTCAAAAAGCAACCTAAGATTTTTTAAAGACACTTTGTGGAAGGTGAAATCCAGTTTGTATCTTTCCTTCTGGCTACTTCCTATCTAATGTTAGAAGATCTAATTAAAAAGAAAGTTTTAATTCTTTAAGGGCAATATATATGACAGATTAAATAGATTGATGAAAATGTCTTTTAAAATTGTATTTACTCTAAATATAGATGTCCATACATGCAAAAGATAACTTTTTCCTAGTGTCTACAGAAAGTGATTTGAACCTATATGGCCTTAAATGGCCACTTATACCAATGTAAATTGGTTATAAAACTGTAATTATACCAGTCACTATTGAATGTGAAATTAGAATCAGATACTAAAGACTTGTATTAGTCTTTGGTAGCCTACTCTACAGAACTCTCTGTTCTATATCTCCACCTTTGTCACATATTCTTCTATGGCCTGGTACGATCCTCATCCTGCACTTCTTTGGTGAATTTTGTTTGACTCTAATTTGCATTTTTCAATATTTTAAAGTCGGGCCTTGATTTTCCAATAAGTTGGAAGATATTTTTTTTCACAGCCTCATCTCCTTGCATTTGAATAGTTGCAAGGGATAAACAATTAATTTTTCATCCCCAAATGTTGTTATCTCCCTTCAGACGCCTATTCTTTGAGGGTGATTTCCCCCTCCTTTCCACACACTACCTATAGCAATTAACTGCCTACTTGATTTTTACCTTCCCTCATGGATGCAGTGAATTTTTAAGAGAATTTCACAAGCAAGTAGTTTTTTAGTGAGTTTAAACGTGAACAGAGTTTAAAAAGCCTATTTTTATATTCCGTATAAAGCACAAATGTGCAGAAAGTGTAGAATGACTTACAAAAAGGGAAATTAAAGTCCATAATATTTCATGTATAAAAGTAATACTGTAATTGGGTATTGATTCTTCTAGAAAGTCCCAATAGTTATGCCAGTGCAAAGCTAGAATTACCTGCAACATCTAAGAAAGGACGATGGACAACATTTTCAGAGGACTGACTTCTATGAATAAAAGCTGCTCCTAGTTCATTATGGGGTTGGTGGTTCTCATGGAGACATTGACAACCTAAAAGTTTGAAATGGAGTTCCCTGTCTTTATTAAGTCATCACACCCCTTTTTCATATCCAGATTTCTCTGCTGTGAATTAAAGGGCCATACTCGAATTAGGCTCTCTGAAAAATTATGCTTTTAAGAAATTAGGATGTACTAATTTTATAATATTTATCTGCTAGTATGTCCTAATCATCTCAGTGAAATATCTAAATACTATATCAATAGGACTGAATCCACTGCTTTTCCAACAAGATTGGAAATACTTTTATTTTTAATGTGATGGTGTAATAAATTCTAATCCAGGAACTCTCAGTTTCATTGTTTAATTTTCATTCCATCTTATTGATTATCTTCAAACCCAGTTAACATTAGCACCATTATCATTCTTTTGCAACTTCTGGTTTTTAATCTTGTAGTATATTGGAAGTATGGAGCTTACAATGCCATGATGCTTTTTTTTGTAATGTCTTCAGGTGTTTTGTTTTTTGTTGTTGTTGTTGGGGCTGTTTTAGTTTGGAGGCCTTTTGCATTAGTGCGGAAATTTTGGTGGTTACAATGTTTATGAGATGTTGGGTGAAGGCCACAGGTGGAGTAAACTAAATGTCTTAGTACAGTTTTATTTAGCTTGACACTTTTAAAAGTAACTTCAAAATAAGACAAAAGAGTTTTCAAAGGCCACTTGAAAATTAATTTTTACAGCCACTCTAGATAAGGGGAGGTGAGGAAAGCTGACAATATTCTTGTTTAGAAGTCTGAATGATGATGGTAGTGGGGGGGGAAACCTTGGAGGTTTTTGCATGCCAGTGTACAGGCCTATTTCTGTGAGAAGTGGGGAAAGAAGAGAGTAAGGTTTGCGTGAGGCAATGCACTGGAGGACAAAAGTGTTTTCTAGCACTAGGAAAAGAAGAAAATGCATGGCAGAGTTTCGTCTTCTAGTAGACTATATAGCATGCAGAGTTTAGTATGTGTCAAAACAGTGTATGACATTGCTGTATCAAAGTTGTACAGTTAAGCATTATTTATTGAAAGCTATGTTTTTTTTTTTTGTAAAGACCTGATCAACTAGAGGATTAATATCATTCACTTGTGCTAGTGTGCTACATTCTTAACCAGCTTCTTTACTACAGTACTTGATATGCAGTGTTAAAACGCTCAGGGTTGAAAACAGTCCACTCCAATGTCTCTTCTCTCTCTTTTTTTTTTTCCTCCATTGGGAAAAAAATACCAACTAAAAAAACACATTGACCTAATAAAACTGTATGATCTATCTTTATATGTGTTTTTATGTGGATTTTTTTCCCTCACTGGGTTTTGTATTTTATGTATATAACAAAATAAGGGCTCAGATTTCACAGTCACTCAAACTGGAGTGTCTTTCCTAGCATGACTCATGGCCTTGCCAGGATGGCCTTGGTAAAGTGCGATTCTGTGCCCATTTGTGATGCCCTGAAAACAAGGCAAATGTTATTTGTTTTTCCTGCTTTTCTGCTTTGGATAAGAGCAAACTATCTTGGGTTCATCATTTCAGGTGATGTTTTAAAACTGAACATGAAATAAATAAGAGAAGTTTCTACTCTTGAATTAAATACCAGCAAACTCCATTTCTCTGTGTCTTTTTTCTACAGACAATTTACACTGTAAATGTATTTTGACATAGAAATAAATCATTCTGTATTAAGATTCTTGATATGAAAATGTTTTTATGAAAATCTGTAATTGGAATTATAATATGTTTATAAAATGTGTTTATGTGGTGGAAGTTTGTTGTATATTAAATATGGTTTTATATAAATTACTGTGTTATATTGTAGAGATTTTGAACTACACAATTAATATAGCCAATTTACACTGTAAATATGTTGGCTACTCAAAACCCTTAATTTAGTTTGAACGTATATTCCCGCATGTATTACCAGGGTGATAAAATTTCATATACACCACCTTGCTTGCTTGTTTGTATATGAAGTTTGCATCATTAGTAACTTTTTGATAACTACTGTAACTGTTGAAATCTATTTAAATGTAAACAGTGCTGAGGCAATTCACATTAATGGGAAAAGTGAGGCAAATTCTTCAAAGAGCAAAATGGGGAGTTATATTAAGGAGATGGAGGACAACACTTCCTGTTTGCTTGTCTTAATTTGCTATCCTAAGATGAAATAAAGACTAGTTGTCATTATAAGTCTTAATGGTATATTAAAGAACAGTGTTAAATCTAAAAATGGATATTAACCATCCACTAAAAAACCAAACCTCAAATGTTCAAGGATTACAGTATATGATTAATGCCAATATTTTAAACTGACCTTGCTACAGAAATATTACTTCTAAAATTTTCAGCAGGCTTTATATCCAGACAACCTGTTGCAAAAATCTGATGTTATTTTTTTAAAAAATAATTTGCATAGCAGACTGGAGAAGTTTAGGAGATAACTTAAGTTCCATCCTCAAAATTTTTCACATTTCACATTATGGACTATATAGGAAAAAAGGCTCCACCAAGCCCTTAAGCATCTGATACATCTTTGGAGCATAAAATTAATGCAGAAAGTGTTAACATCCAATACAGAAGCTAGATTAATTCACTTGCTAAATTACAACATTCCACATTTAGTTTTAAGCTAGCATGCTATATGAATTGAGCCTGTGTTGTTCGTAAATAGTTTTTGGCTTAGTGCAGTACAAAGCCAGCCAAACATGGTTTACCCAGAAGACCAAAGGTAAAAGTTATGCTTTATTCAAGTCACGAGAACAGCTTCTATGTTTGAAAAATCACTTTCTACCAACGCCTCTTCCTTCCTAAGGAGTTTTGGAAAGTTGCAATATTTGTCCGAGTTTCACAAGAATAAGTCTTTGGAGGGCAGATCTCTTTATCAGGTACTGGAGCAATGATGCCTAGCTGTTATGAGGGACAAGCAGGAAAATAAAAGTTCAATAGTAATTATTGGTGTATCTGGCAATCAGAGATTTTCATCAATACGTATAAGGGATGTGGTTATTGCTTATAAAGGAGACTCAGAAGTGAATTAATCATTATATATTTATTTGCTTATAGTCAGCTACTCAGATCTTTGAAAAGACCTTCAAAATACAAGTATCCCTTTAAAAAGTGGGCAGGAACTAGTATGTAATACCTCGGTTGTTTTATAATGGATGTTCAAAGTGTGTGTGTGTGTGAGATTTCAAATGAAAAAAAAAAAGGTGTGAAGATGCTTTCAAGAAAACATCATTGTTGAAGATTAATTAGTGCCTTGATATCTTCCAGATATTGGAGTTTTCCCTTCTCAGTTTTGAAGCAACCTCTTTACCTTCCTGTCAGGAGTACAGATTATTAGACAAGATTTATCAGCACTCCAAAATCTCATGTTGACCTCTCCAGTGTAAGTGCTGGATAGGAATGGTTGTTGGAAGTGAGAAATCCTGACTTGGGTTTGTGTATCTGTCCTGCAATGTAACCAGTAAACATTCCCAGTTTGGATTTTCACACAAAATCTGCAGCATTCTGGTCCTAACATGGCGATGCAGTAAAGCCACTGTAAACCATAACTGGTGCTGGATTGTTGTTCTTTTTCAGCATATAAAATATCCATAGAAATGATAAAGAAGAGGCTTAAGCAAGGGTGCACTGAGTTGTGTTCACCGGTGCCGCCAGGAAGGTCTGATTTGGAATAATGAACAGAAGAGGCCTGAAACTCAGCAAGGCTGCTCCATTCCATGTTGAAATTAATGAAATAAATGCATGCTACCAGATTCTTTCCCATAAACCAATTTAACAGTTAAATTGTCTGATGCACTGCTGTTTTACTGAAGTGGTTATAAGATCAATCAAGCTGGAGAAGAACTGAGTTTCAATACACAGAAAGGGTCCAGGAAAGGAGTTGGAAGGGATCATGGAGGTTGTCTACTCCAACACCTTGCTCAAGCAGAAGAACCTGTACAATTCTGGACAGATGCCTGTCCAAATCTCTTCTTAAAAACTTCTGGTAATGGAGCACCCAAAACTTCTAAAGGCAAGCCATTCCACAGCTTAATTGTTCTCACTGTCAGGAAATTTCTCCTTAGTTCTAGGCTGGATCCCTCTTTGATAAGCTTCCATCTGTTACTTCTTGTTCTACTCTCAGGTGCTGTGGAGAATACATTGACCCCTCTCTCCTCTGTAACAGCCTCTCAAGTATTGAAACACTGCTATCATGTCACCCCAGTTTACTACTACCTTTTAGACTGACCCAAAAAAAAATAAATATGTAATCAGGTAAAAGCTTCCCACTGCCTCTCCTGTGTCTCACTGGAAAGCCCAAAGGACCCCAAGTTAGGATTACCATAATCTAAGTAACCATTACATAACAGCAAAACAAGTTTTCCTATCTTGGTTGCTATTTAGTAATTTCCTGTCTTTTGGCAGCCCAGATATTGCAATCCTATCCAAACATTTTTTATAAAGTTACAATATCTTTATTGTACCCCCCATCTTCTTCATCATAAAATGGCAAATTGTACATGTGTAGTTTTCCCCTGAACTTTCTTTCATATTACCCAATCAACACACACACATACTGATTCAGATTATTTGAAATAAAAATTGGTTACTATAATTGGTTTGCCTCTTGATTCAATAAAAAAAATCCATTGATTGCCCTGCACATTGTCAGATACTGTAGCACGACATGCCAATCAAATATCTGACTGTTACTTTTCTTGGCCTGTTCTGCACTGATGTTTCTTTCTATAGTAACCTCTGCGGAAGGTTACTATAATCATTACAAATTTCACCAAGCAATTCTCAAGAGTGCTTGCTGAATCTGGTTATCCAATGCCTAGTAGAAACACGGTAAAATCTATAAAATTGTTTGTGTCTGTGAGAAATGACTTAAGAATGCACAGAATAGGTAATTGTGTTGTAGTCTATTGGTGTCTTCTTAACATTTTGACAAAAGCTTTCCATCCTGTGCTATTCTGTCCCTGACAATGAGAAATCCTGCAGAATGGAATTTTTCACATAAATAGGAATTTTACACATAAATACTGCCTTTGAATTTTGTCTTAAGATAATAAAACCACTTTATAGCTTAGTATTATATCTGAATCAGGTATTACAGATACTAATATGGTAACAATCTTTTTTAAAAAATGTGTCTCACTGCATCGTTGCATTTTGCAAAGTCCTCTAGTGAGAAAAAACATTTGAAAAAGCCATCAGCTACAGCAGTAGTGGACTGCAAATTTTTTAACAACCGGTTCTCTGGCAGGGTAGGCGTGGGCAGTTGGTCATGTGACTGGGTGGATGACATCACTCATCACACCCAGCCCTACCTCCTGGCCATTCACCTCAAAGGAAGAGGTAAGATTCAGCCAGTTGGAGCTAATCCCATCACAGGCTGGTCCTGACCCTGCCCTTTTTTGGGCTGTTTTCAGGCTGTTTGGGGGCATTTTCAGGCCGTTTTAGGCTGGTTTTTTAGCCATTTTTTGGTCTGAAAACAGCCTAAAAATGTCCTGAAAACAGTTTTAAAAACAGGCTGAAAAATGGACCAATGGCCAGTAGTGGGATTTGCCGGTCCGCTAGAACTGGTGCAAACTGGCAGCAGCCCACCTCTGACCGACACAACATGAGCTAATAGCCTTAAAAATAAACATTTTTTTTTTTAATGCCACGATAAACTCTTCAGACAGCTATGCATCACTGCCTCTGCCTGACTTAGAGTATTTGCCTTTTCCTTAAGGCTACAGGGGCTACCGTCTGTGAACAATCCAGGTGCCAAACACAATAGCAATGAAGAGATCAGTGAAGCAGAGTTCAGTGCCCGCGACTTTCCTTCCGCTCCTCCCAGGAGCATCACATCTGCAATAAATGAGAATGACATCACCTCCAGAAGGGACTGCCTTCACAGAGATGCTATAAATCATTCAACAAAATGTGAACCAGTAAGAGGGGCAACTGAAGTCATGCTTTAAGCCTATATATTATTTACTGCATAGTCTCTAGAACCTTCTCTGGAGCCCTTTCAGTTGCCCAGGTAAGCACAGAAAGCATTATCATGGAAAAGAGGCACCGCAAGGCTTTAGTTGTATCTACTCAGAGAGCCAAAGCTGCATTACTTTAAAGAAGAATCTGATGTGAGTTTAAGATGTGGCTTTTCCTGCTTTGGACACACTGCTTTTTCTCCCTTTCCTCCTGAAATGAGAGATGGAGAAATATTGATGGCCCGTTCTGTCTTTCCTCCCAGGATTTCAAATGAGATGGCCATGTCGGGTTCCCTCCCAATGCAACATGAATGTGTAAGTGAGCAAATGCTCCAGCTGGCCACCATTTCAAAAACACCTAGGCCTTTTAACGTACATTTAAAAAAAAGGATCTAAAAGCACTTGAGAAGGTTCAGGGTTGATGTACTGCCAGTGGCACTTACCACAATCTAATGGCTTCCAGATGACCTGGTTGCCCAGCTAAAATAGCCAATTGCCAGACACTGTGGCTCTAAATTCAAGCCAGAGGAGCATATTTTGCTCAGATTTAACATGCACTTCTACAGAGGATTGAACATTAGAGCGGGGCATTTCCATGTTAGAATAATAATGATGTTGAAATAGTTCACATTTACAATTGTGCTTTGCATTAACATGAAATATTTGGATCTAAGCATGTGTACTCTAAACTGAGTTCCACTGAGATTAAGATAGCAATCTATATTCACTTATCTGGAAATCAATGCCATCAAATTTAACATGGCTTACTTCTGTACGTAATTTTGCACAATGCACACTTCTGAATGCTCCAAACAAGCTAAATGGAAACCATATCAAAGCTTTGTGTCCTGAAGAATGAGACTAATGTTTAAGAATAAACATTATCAAACCTGTTCCAAAGCTGTGCCACTCTTGGGTTTCAATTCTGGAATGGTTTTTAGAAAGTGCAGGAGCACCTGTCTTCATCTTTCTTTCAAGACCATGTGGTGGCAATGTGGAGACTTTCCAAGTGACAGGTGGCAGAAAAGATTGGATTGTGCTGCAGAAATACTGTGTTTCCCCCAAAATAGACCTTGGTGGAGCAGGCTGTAAGGACTTAGCCTAGCAGTCAGCTAGCCTGTAATTAAGGCATGTTTGAATCTCAC
>JANHFR010000694.1:249151-259385 GCA_032468015.1 Mimophis mahfalensis | reverse complement strand
GCCCTGTAAACCGCCCTGAGTCCCTAGGGAGAAGGGCGGTATAAAAATCTAATAAATAAATAAATAAATAAATATAGTATGCAGCAAAGCAAGCTATAATTTGAAATGCAATTAAGCAACATGTAATTGTATATTTTTTGTTCAAATTTGAAGGAAAGAACAGGTTAAAGAATGTATGATAATGAGGGCTAAAAACTGTGGTTATAACATAAGGGTGGATCAATCAGAAAATATTTGGTCAAAGGTGCTGAAATTTACCGGTACATTACATTTTCTGAAACCAGAGATCTAGAATTATCTAGAATGTATAAAAGCATTTCAAAAGTGTATTGGTATCAACTTTACCAGGTGAATCAGACAGGAAACACGGAATAATTGTACTTTATTATAATGTGAAACATTAATAGAATCTGGAAAGTCTGAAAGTACAGTTCTTCCCATTTTCTTTACACCCCAAGAAATTAGGGAGTAATTTGTAAACCTTTTGCTTGACTCCAGCTGCAGACTATGCTGTTTCTTATCTGACCAGCCTAGACACTCACTAGACAGTCTCTCTTGGCCCAGTCTTTCAAGGTCATTCCCAATACTATTATAGTTGGGAATGTGAATAACATGAAGGGACATTCATTTGCATAAAAAAAGTTAAAATGATTTTGTGACTTATGGTTTTGATGATTAGAAAGAGTAGGTTATAGAAAAAAGATAATTATGAGGTTATCTTAGAGAGCTTGGATTAGAAGCGTCTGCATAACTTGCAATAGGAAGATCAAAAGCTACTTCTTTATATATTTTCTTTTCTGTTCTTGCTTTTTTCCTTACCTCCTTTTGATTTGCTCTCTTCTTTTCCTTTTTTTCCTTTTTCACATTTACTATATTTTTTCTTTGAATGCGCAGTATTTCTATCATGCCATAATATTTTTTTTTACATTCTTCAAATGGTCATATTCAGAGGTGTGGTAATTATTTGGATGCAATTCATAATATTAGTTCGATTTTTGCACGTCAGCCCTCATATTCCATAGTAAAGGTAGCCATATGATTTTTCCTAAACACCAAACCATCCACATGAAGAGTCCCATAACCAATTGGATTAAAGCACAGTTGCTTACTCATGATAGCCTTCCTGTGAAGACAAGCCCTGACGTGTTGTCTTTTGATAACACTGGCTCCTTTAGAGCAATAATGCTGATACGGCTTCCTGTCTAATCGTAAAGCAATTACTGCACCTCTAGAGGGAAAACACTTTAAAACATCTGGGTTTATTTTAGACATGATAGCCTTTCCTTGCTGGCCTTAAGTGTCATTTTAAAAGTACCCTTTTAGAAAATGGGTGAAAACGACTAAACAATGGCTAATGGACACAGTATTTATGGCATTTTGATAAAATAAGCCCTTCCCCAAAAGATGTAAGACTGATGTAAAAATTTAATTTTAATTTTGTCACATACAGCAAGCTGAATTCTATTTTACAACCTGCTGGGGTAGAATCAGCTTCTGCGGGTGTTCATACTACGGAATAGTAGACTCAGGATAATCAACATGTGTTGTAGAGGGGAACTCTTTTTTAGAGTTCAAAAGCTGAAATGACAAGCAAAGTTAAGCTTGACTTTGACTCAGGTGCCTCTCATTTGAAGTGAAAACTGGAAATTATATGGAAGACTGTCAAGTTCAGTATTTTTACAGATAAGATAATTTTTCCATTTTATTTATTCTAACACTGTGCTGTGCTCTTTTAAATTTGCCTTGAGCGCTCTGGCTTTTTTTCAATGAAATCAACAAGGGGAAAAAATAATAATCTGATAAATGTTTTCCCTTAATCACGTTTATATCAGAACATTTCACATGTATTTCTTTAAACAAGTTCTAATTATGCACAATTAAAAACACCACTATATGCAACATAATCGAGTCTGCAAAAGGCAAAGTGCCCAAATAAATCTTCCTGTTACAGTCAAATTCTCTTAAAAATGTATTAAAATAAGTTAGCTGGACATGTCTAAAGCAGATAGAAAAAACAATGAAAAAAACAACCCTAAAACATTTATATGATTGTTAAAGAAATCTCTGCTATTGGGGTAAACTGTTTGTAGAAAAATATAATAGAAGTAACTGTTTATTGGGTTTATCAATGTTACTTTTTCATTTTGAATAATATGGAGATTGCAGAAAAAAAGATGAAGCTATACAAGGGGTCTAAAAGCACAACTCTGTGGTCCTTGCGAAGCTATCTACATAATCATCACATTTTGTGGCTCTCTCCATGGGTGGAAGTCCACAAGTAGCTAAAGGCACCCTTAATTGAGACTTGTTTTCTAATACAACAGGAACTTCATTGCCATTGTTTGGCTACCTCATATGCTCCTCCATTATTAGGAAGAAAGAAAAAGTGCTGTTCCCTTATCATGCTCTAGAACAGGGGTGTCAAACTCCTGTCTTCATGGCAGTGTCACATGACATATCAGGACTTCCCCCTTCTCTAAACCGGGCGTGGGCGTGGACAGCACATGATGCATCCGGCCCACAGGCCAGGAGTTTGACAGCCCTGCTCTAGAACTAAAAAGAAGCTACATTAGCCCTTATAGCTGCTATTATGAAAAGGAAATAAAGCCAGTTTGGTGCAGTGGTTGAAGGCATTGGACTAACAAGGGTCTTCAAACTTGGCAAGTTTAAGACTTGTGGACTTCAACTCCCAGAATTCCTGAGTGAACATGACTGGAGGAGGAATTCTGGGAGTTGAAGTCCACAGGTCTTAAAGCTGTCAAGTTTGAAGGCCCCTGGAAACTGGGAAACTAAATTCTAGTCCTGCATCAGGCACAAAACCATCTGGTGTCTTTGGGTTGGTTACTTTCTCTGAGCCCTAGGAAGAAGACCATGGCAAACCACTTCTGAAAACCTTGCCAAGAAAGCTGCAGGGATTTGTCCTAGCAATCACCAGGGGTCAAGGAACACGGGGAAGGGAAGGAGAATTCAAGATGCTTCTTCATCACCTTTTATTCTTGCTGGCATAACTCCAAGAAGGGCTTAGAACTGGATGTGGTGGTTCCTTCATCAGATCCTTATCACTCAATCCCTTTAGAACTGCTCTGAATTTTTGCCTTAGACAGTCCTTCCTTTGTAATTTATTTATTCTAATTTATGATATGTATGTTTTAGTTACATGATATCTGTTAAATAAAAAAGTATGACAATTTACTGAAGCAGCAGCTCAAAAGTAAGAAAGATAACCTGTATTTCCAGGCTTTGAAATGTAGATTTCTACAGATTATTTCCCCATCTTCACTGAAGATCAAAACGTCATTTCTGATTTCTGGAACTGTCCCATCAGCAGAACTGCCAGAGTTAACTTTCTGTATTTTAATGTGCTACATGTGATAGCAGTAATAATAATTGTAAAAGACACTTTCGGTAATTGATCGATCATTTATTCATCAAATGTATATGGCTTCCCATCTCACAAAGAAGTGACCCTGGATAGTGTACCATAATTAAGCAAAACAATAAAAATATAAAAACAATCATGATTACAAATATAAACAATCATTATGAAAATGCTTGTTAAAAAACAACAACCCTGAATCCTTCAGATGGTGAACAAATCTGCATTTAGAAGAAAGAGAGGGATCTTCTGCTCCAGAGGCTCAAGCCCAGCCACAGCAGCTACGGCACGAAGCTCTGAACTGCTTACTAGAGAAGGAGAGAATATCTGTATCCTGATACAATGAGCAGCACTGTATCACTGAAGCAGAACAGAGAAGGGAAATGACTCAATCATCAAAAGGTCCTCCTTCCTCAGGGAACTGTCTCTAATCAGTATTAGCCCCTTACAATAATACTATTTCAGAAGCTCTGCGAACCAGAGCACTCCGTAGCCATGTAAACTGCTTCCTGGAATTGCCAAACAAAACAACATTCAGCAATTAATAGAATTTCACTATTAGCTGTTCTATGATAAAGCAAAATAAACGTTGCATGTTAATCATAGAGCCAATCTGAGAGAAAGGCTGGGTTTACCTTTCCTGTCTCTTACATACCATATATGTGCCGCTCTCTCTCTCTCTTTGTCATGCAAGCCTGTAAAAATTAGTTGCTTACATTTTGCTTGGCAAAACATAGCTCTGGAAATTGTCCTTGTTGCCCTTGTAAAAGCTATTCCAGTTTTCTCATGAGAGTTCCCTGATTAATCACTGCTTTAGTTTCAAACTAGATAGCTTGTGGGGCATGCCAAACATCTAGAAAAATTCTACGTTTTTATACTTAATCAGAAAATTAGGCAATGCCAAAAGCTGGCAAAAGGCTCTGCAGACTAAGGCAACAAGCATGCTCATAGCTTTGTGACCCAGAATATCATTGAAAAGTGGTCCTTTATAATTAATGGTGATTAGCCACAGAAACAGACGTGCCGCACCTTTGAAACAAATGAGCTGTTTGTTCTTTAACCCAGCAGGAAATGACAGCATTGTAAAAAAAAAAAAAAAATGGATGCAGGCTTATACTTTTCCCTCCATTTTTTTCCCCTATTAATTGGTAAATGTCCCTACTGAGAAAGATGAACCATGTCTGCCATGTAAGCTTTTTGTTTTGCTGTGAATACAAAGCTCTGCTCAAATAACTGGTGCTCTGCTTCGAGGTTTATCTATCCTAGCAATTACTTTTAATAGCACTATTACATAACTACGGTTATCCTAATAGAGAGAAGTTCCAAAGGCAATGCTGCTGTGATTTACCTTTCATCTGGAGGTGAGTCACTGAAGTCATCTGGAGCTTCTGTGGCATATACTGTATTTGGCAAATACACAACTCAAAGAGGAAGAGGCAAACCAGATACCATAGTTAGGAAATAATACTTTCACTGCCCAATTTCAAATTTCTTATGATGCTTGCATCAAATATAAGTGCCACTCCTAACCTTCTAATCCACCCTCAGCCATGGGATTAGACTTTGTTTTAGGGCCGATCATCTTCCTCATCTACCTCACTGAAAAACTGAAGGAGAAAATGTTTTTCTTTAGAGATTATTCTCCAAAACAGGGTAAATATAATAACATTAAGACTCAAAAACGCACGTAAACTTTGGGCGTCTCATTCTCCACAGACTCTCCCCCATTTTTTGCATGTATTTGAAAGAATGAAGTTTAGGATGCTATACTATTTCTCAAATTCTATTCTACAATTGTGGAAAAACAGGAGACAAACAATCCTATTTTTAGGAATATATCTATCACAATAACAGCAACCCTTCCCTAACAGAAAAATTCACACGGATGGTATCCATGCTGTAAATTGAGGTTTTAGTGTGGTGATTTATCTGTCGTGCAAACAATCATGGCATATCCATCCTTCCATACCTCTAAAACACTGGATAAAAAAACAGCAAAAGAAAGAGGAAAGGTGCAATGCTGCAAATGGTAATTCTATGAATTATCAAATTACTATCAACACACAAATATACATTTGCAATAAAAAATAAGGGTTTTCACAAATGATAGCCATGACAGTAGATATAAAGTAACTGTGTCATGTTGTTTTTCTTTTGCCGAATATAGTGTATCATGCAGCTACAAAATGGATGATCCACAAACTTCTTCAAAAATTTTGGACACAGGTCTCTTTCCATGGCCTCTTTCCCATTGTACTGAAGTTGCAAACTGTTTTAGATGTTTAGCCAAGTACTACAATATTCAATAATAAAAAGTCTGCTAATTAAAAACCAAGAGTTAAGGTTCATATTACCTTAAGGGCCAAATAGCCAAGATATTCAATTTTAAAACAATTTTCATAAATTGGAGAAATGACCTGAAAATAATAGAAGGAAATTTAACACACATTCTTTCTTTAGAAAAAAAATACCAGTTTCCCATCTATGGGTGAGGAATGCCTGATTAGATAATAATATCTGCAAAAGAGAGCATGGAACATGAAGGCTCTGGAAGAAAAAAATTGGCATCTTTAAAGAAATATCAACAAGTGGAGCTAGCATGCCAACATCTTATTTGACTTCACTTCTTCAAATCCAAATAGCTGGCTATACTAGATTTAAGTTACAGGAAGCAGATTCGAACTGAATGTTAGAAAATAATTCCTAAGAGGAAAAGCAGTTTGATGGTGAAAACAATTACTGAGCGAGATAGTGGGATCCCTTCCACAGGAGATATTCATACAGACACAGCCAATAATCTGGGATGCTTTAATTTAAATGCCGTGAAGAAGTTATACCTGATGAACATGGTCTCTATCATTGTATGGTTTGGAGATTCTGCATTGGATATGCTGCATGATCACCAACGATGTTGCACAGCAGTCTAAAGGTTTCATGAGCCCAATTATAATGTAGTTAGAATAAGAATATAATAATAGGAACCTTAGGTGCAATCCCAAACAACTAGACCACCACTTGAACACCATTGGCATTGACAAAATCACCATCAGTCAATTGCAAAGTCAGCTTGGAAGAGCTTACATCCTGCAATGATATTGTGAACACCATCAAATATCTGCCTGTCTTGGGCTCTTGAGGACTCAATAGGTTCATTAAAATGCGAAATCCAATCTAAACATCTGGCTGAATGTGCAACCAACCATAATAATAAAACATCCCAGAAAAAATAGGGTTATTTTTATAGCCTCAGGAATTCCATTCTCCCTATATGGATCTGGATTTCAACAAGGAAGTGTGTGGTGTATGTTTAGGGCAAACATTATTGATATGGGATACATTAAGACATTATCTTACCTTCCAGTTTCCTGGTTTTAAACTGACATTTCTTTTTTTAAAATCACAATTTTTCTTAGTTTTCAAAAAGAAGTTAATTGCTACTTTGATACCACAGTATTTTCTCCTTAATGAATTTGAATCTGCTTTCTTGATAGTGACTCTATTTTATAAATGAAATTAACAGTAGTAAATGTGATAAACAAATAATCATGTCTCTATTGGTTTTTAAGGATTTACAACTCAAGCAAATCAGGTGGCAGCTGTGGCTAGGAAGGCTATTGTACAGTTTTATGTGCCAGTTACGACTATTCCTTGTCTAGAGACGTTACACATATTCACTCTTGTCCTAGTCACCTGCTCCTTGGACTACTGTGTTCAATATGTGGCTGTTCTTGAGGAACATCTAAAAGCTACGGTTGTACCAAATGTGACAGCCCAGGTGTTGGTGGGTGTGTCCTGATTTACTTAAATGGCTCTGCTTTGAGAGCTGCCTCAGATCCCCCTCAAGCTTCTGTATGTATGTAGGTAATTAGTTACTAGCTGATAACCCAGCTTCACCTGGGTAGTTATCACAATGCTGCAGCCTAGAATTCCCAGCATTCTTTGCCCAATTTGCATGCCTTGCTTGGTAACTCTCTGCACATGTGCAGTACAGCTTGCCAGTGAAATGTCCGTGGGGCAGTGAAATGTTCACTTCCCTCCCCTTTTTGGGAGGGAAAGACCCCTCAAAGGCTTTTGTCACACACACACACACACACACACACACACACACACTGTGCTGATCTTGCAACGCCAAAGTATGTATGTGCCAAGTTTGGGTGAGATTGGTTACTCCGTGTAGGAGTGTATAGAGCACATACACAAACACACACACCTCACCACACTTCTGTTTTATACATATATAGATTTGACTTATATGCCACCTATCTTACCTGGAGGCAACTCTAGGTGGCTTATGGTAATTAAAAACCAGTAAAAAACACTGAAACATTAAAACAAATAAATAACATTAAAATATTAAACATGTACATTAACCTCCTCCAGAATAGTGTACCAATATGACCCTGTGGGAAGGAGCTATAGCAGAAAACGCTTTTCTCCTGAACCCTTTCAACCCAAGGTTGGAATTCCTTGTCCAATGGGGTACACAGCACAGCCCTCCTGCCAGCGCTGGTGGGGTGGCCTAATCCTATGGAAATGAGATGGTTCCTCAGGTAACCTGGGCATGAAGGGTTTTAAAAGTCAAAACCAACATCACAAATTGGACCTGGAAGCAAATTGGGAACCAATGCAGCTCACAGAACAGTGGTGTAACATGAGATACCCTAAGGGTCCCCTAAAGTGTCCTCACAACATCGTTCTTCACCAGCTGTAATTCCTGGATATTCTTGGAGGGTAGCCTCAGGTAAAGTGCACTGCAATAGTCCAAGCAAGAGATGACCAGGACTTGAGTGATTGAGAGAAGTTTTAAGATTCCATCTGGCTCAAGATCTCTTTATCTGAGAGACTGCTCCTCCTCTCTTCATCTGCCCATCCAACCAAACCGGAATCCAGGTTCCATCTCTATGGCATCTTTGCCTGATGGGGCCTCAGAATCAGGGCTTTTCAGATGCCATCTCAAATTATCTGGAACTCCTTCTGAGCTGAGTTTTGGTCAGCTTCATTCTCTTAGACTTTAGGAATATTATGAAGATCTACTTTGCATCTCTTGCATAGGAAGAGGATGTAACTGAAGATTGTTAACTGAAGGTGGAGTTTGTGGATGGATGCCATTTTTGGTTATATTTTTGCTTCTTTTATTTTTATATTGTTTGGGGTTTGGTGATCATTTTTATATTTTGATATCTTAAGTCACCCAGGGTCTTCAGAAATGGGTGGCATTCAGAGAAAGTAAATAAATAAAAGTGCACATATTGTAGAAAGTTACTGTCCCAGATGAAAAGTATTATTTTTAGAAATAAATGAGCCTCTTAACTAAACCCAGATAGG
The DNA here is from genome assembly GCA_032468015.1 of Mimophis mahfalensis. Lineage (NCBI taxonomy): Eukaryota > Metazoa > Chordata > Lepidosauria > Squamata > Mimophis > Mimophis mahfalensis. The sequence continues at coordinate 250,684 of JANHFR010000694.1, read as the reverse complement.
ATTCTCTCCACCCTCTTACCCTCCAAGTGAGCTGGGTAAGTTTCCATCTTGATATAACATCTATTTTTAAAAAAACATGCAAATACCCAGAAGAATAAGGAAACAGCTCCACCCTTAAAGCTTTCCTGCTGCTCAACAAAGCTGCTTTTAATATACTAGTTAGGCTTTCAGGCTATATATAGCTACAATATATAAAAATGGAAAAGAAAGCTGTCACATTTTTAAGGTCATGAATTGATTTTATCATTTAAACACTGCTGCCACCCAGAGGACACACAAAAACTGTTTTAATCAAGAATGAAAAATATCAAGTTCCTTTATCTTTTCATTATTCAGATACAGCAGTATCCTTAGGATTATAAACTGATCATAGAACTTTATTTAACAATGAAAGGCACAAAACAATGCACACACACACACACACACACACACACACACACTTCCTGCCTTTATTATTTTTATAAATAACTCATGGCAGCCAATACAGTATATCTAACACACCTTCCCTTCTATTTTCTCCACCACTGCAACCCTGTAAGGCAGGTTGGGCTGAGAGGGGGAGAGTGACTATCCTGCTTGTGAATTGGTCAAGGCTGCTTTCAGTAAAATTATATTGTGAGCTGCCCAGATTTTGGTACAGCATGGGGACTATATAAATGTTTACCACAAACAAATAAAAACAAAGACAGGAGATGAGACAAGAAGAAACAATTTAATCCAATTGTCCAATAAGCAACCAACAATCTAGCACCATTGTTTGGATGCTGGGGAAAGGGAACAAAACAAAACAAATGGAAACTTGAATGATTTCTAAGCAACTGAAATTGGAAAACCTCAATTACGCATTAACTGGGAAATGTGTTATCCTTTCATAAAAATGGTGAGAAAGTAAATGCAGCCAACGTGGTTGGATTTGACTTTCCATTAGGTTAAGGTAGTTTTTGGAACTCTTGTCTCCTATAGTTCTTCTTTTAAAATATATCTTGGAAATCACATCAGAAAATAGTGTAATAAGAGCTGAAGATAGCAATGAGCATAACAATTGGATTGGGGGAATTGCTGGCAGATCTGTCAAGCTTTGGATTAATGATAAAACTGGTCAATATAAAATGAGTCAGAAGACATAGCTCAGTGGAAGACAGATACACAAATGAGTAGACCCTTTTCAGTCTGCATTGGAAAGGAAAAGCTCAATATGACACTGAAGTTTTTCCTGGGGGGAGGGATAATTCAGTATTAAAAGGGCAATTAATACTAACTGGGCTAGATTTTTATAATTAAGATTGCAAATATATTTTTATCCTTTCTATTAAATCTTACTTATTGTACTTGTAATACCATGGCATAACTGTATCTTTTATATGTTATTCTATTTATTTCTTTTTATAAAAGATTTAGATGAAAATATACTCGTGAAATATATTTCCACAATAAGTGTTTGCTAAATACCAATTGTGTCAAACAAGAGATGACAAGACTGAACATTGACATCTTAGGAATCAGCGAACTAAAATGGACAGGAATGGGTGAATT
>JANHFR010000688.1:38728-49607 GCA_032468015.1 Mimophis mahfalensis | reverse complement strand
TAAAATGTATAAACCATGGGGGGGGGGGGGGAAGCAGTGCTTCCCAATGAAGTTTCTCAGCTTGCCTTTAACTGGAAGATGGCCTCTGTCACATTCTGGCATCCCATGTGAATGAAACCAGCAACACAGGTTGATGTGGTAAGGTTTACAGGTAAAGCGCGGACCCAGCATGCAGCAACCAACCATAGAGAAACTTAAAGTCTGTGCTATCATAGTTACTGCACCACCCCCTTATATTGTGCTCTGCCCCCATCTGTGTTCCAACCCACCCCTTCCTGCTGGCAGCTCACCAATCCGGCCACAGCAACCCACCCACGCCCCAGCCACCCAACCCATACTGGCATGCCCAGTGTTCTGCTCCTGTGTATCCAACAATCAGCTGCTCTTGGGAGCCGATGTTCAGCTGAGCTGATGATTATCTTCTGCAACTCTCAGCTGACAAAAGGCGGGGCTTCCAGATACAGGAGCCACATTCTATGGCCCTGAATTCAGGAGCCATGCTCTATAGTCCCAAGTAAGCAGATGAGCATGTGGATCGGCAATCGAGAGTGGCTCCTCCCTGCCCAGAAGGTGGTCGACCATGGTCGCTAATGTGCATCCGCATGCCTTCCAGCTGGGCACTCCTACCCCGCCCGATATTGCTTTGTATTTTGGTCTGGGACTGCAATAAACAACAACTACTACTACTATTCTATCATCATCATCATCATCATCATCATCATCATCATCATCATCATCATCATTAATTATATTATTATTATTATTATTATTATTATTATTATTATTATTATTATTAATATCATCATCATCATCATCATTATTATCATTATTATCAGAAATTCCTGCCAGAATCTCGCAGGAAACTGCACTCTTCAGTCGGATATGACCTCCTTGGCACCCCGTGAACCCGGTAAATGTGGGTAATTAAGAGCTTTGCTAGCTTCTGAGCTGAAGGGAGGTTGGGACAAGCCACGAAGTGGGCTTGCTTCAAGAAAAGGTTGATTATGGTGCAGATCACAGTGTTGCCACAACTTTCTCGGAGGTCCATGATAAAGTCCATGGCCAGTTCTTCCCAAGGCCAGGTGGGGTTTGTCACTGGCTGTAAGAGGCTGGGAGGTTTCCCTGGTTGCTTTTTCATAGTGGCACAAATGGGGCAGCTCCGTACATAGTCCTCCAGATCCTTTTTCATTCATGACCACCAAAACTGTTGGTTTGTCAAATGAAGGGTTTTCAAAAACCCAACATGCCCAGCAGTCTGGGCATCATGGCATTTTTGTAGCATAGTCAGGTGTTGGGAGTCAGGAACACATATTTTGACCCTTTCCAAGCCAGGCCATCGCGTTGTGTGAGCAGCCGCTGGTTTGCCTGAAACCAGGGGTTAGCATGCAGGCCTATTAGCAGGGACTGGGTGATATAGTCTACCCCCTTCCCTCGTAGGCCCCACCTCAGGTTCTATCATCCACACGCACCACTTGAGCAGGCCCCATTACCATAGCGTGCACTACATCCTCTCGGTTTCCATTATACTGCGGTTTCCTTGATAGGGCATCCATCAGGAAATTCCTTCCCCCAGGTATATATTTCAAGGTAAAATTGAAGCACCTAAAGTACAGTTACTCATGCACTGGTGACCTCCCGGCTTGACTACTGCAACACACTCTACATGGGGCTGCCCTTAGGAACCACTTGGAGGCTTCAACTGGTGCAGAATGCGGCCGCGCGAGTTGTGATGGGAGCTTCCCGATACTCCCATGTAACACTTCTGCTCCGCAATCTGCATTGGCTTCCAGTTGCCCTCCTGGTGAGATTCAAGGTGCTGGTGGTAACCTATAAAGCCCTGAATGGCTTGGGACACTGCTGCTAGCATCATCTTCCCACCGTCCGGTTCGCCCCCATAGGGAGGGTCTCCTCCGGGTCCCACTGGTCATGGAGTGCCAGTGGGCGGCTCCTAGGGGAAGGGCATTCTCAGTCGGGGCGCCCGCCTTGTGGAACCAACTTCCAGAAGAGTTGCGGATGGCCCCAGACCTCCGCACTTTCCGTAAGGAACTGAAAACACACCTATTTACATTGGCCGGCCTGGACTGAGGGGGGTATGTTGTTTTAAGGTTATTGTTGTTTGTTAGGGCTGGATTGATTTAATAACTTTTAACTTTTGTATTGGTTTTAAGTGCCCTATGCACCGCCCTGAGTCCCTCTGGGAGAAGGGCAGTATATAAATTTTAATAAATAAATAAATAAATAAATAAATAAATAAATAAATAAATAAATAGTGCCCCCTGGGACTGTTTAGGTGATAGTTTGTGCGGGATTTGTAGGGCCTCAAGGTTTTTATGGTCAGTCCCCCACAGCCTCCTCCAGATGTCACTAGTCATTAGGGCCCACCTGACTGCGAAGGCTTCTTTCTCCCATAGAGCCCATCGTAGTTCTGTCTCAGTACATTTGTAGGAGGTGTAGGCGCAAGTCTGCTCCCCTCTTTGGTTTGCAGTAGAACAGCCCGCACAGCTACATCACTAGCATCAGCCTGAATTACAAAAGGCTTGGTGGGGTCCGGGTGTTTCACTATCAGCTCCCTAGCAAACAGCGCCTTTAGGGCTTCGAAGGCTTGCTGACATGCTATCGTCCATTTTAACGAGAGACCCGGCCTAGGCTTCCCAGAGAGGTTCTTGGTTTTTAGGAGGTCTGTCAGCAAGAGGGCCACTCATGCGAAGGACAGGATGAACTGGTGGTAAAAGTTTGCAAAGCCCAGGAAGATTTGCAATTGTTTCTGGGGTTTTGGGGCCTGCCAGCCCAGCATTGCCTACACCTTAGCTGAGTCCATTTCCATCCCCTCCCATGATACTCTGTACCCAAGGTAATCTAACCTGGTCTTGTGGAACTCACTTTTAGATAGCTTGACATACAGGTTCACCACCAATAGTTTTCTCAGGACCTGGTACACACTAGGACGTATTCGTAAATCAATATATCGCCTAGATAAATAAGCACCCCCTTATACAGGTGTTCATGCAGGACTTCGTTAATCAATTGCATGAACATGTCTGGGCCCCCCGTAACCCAAATGGCATTACCTTGTATTGGTAGCTTCCCAATGGCCAATTAAAAGCCATCTTCCATTTGTCCCCTTCCTTTATCTGAACTCGGAAGTAAGCCTCCCTGAAGTCTAGCTTGGTGAATATTCATCCTTCAGCCAAGCGAACTAACCTGTCCTTCAAGGGGTAAGGGGTACATGTGTTCTACATACACACCATATATCCCACAGACGTCCACACATAATCATAGCCCCTCATCTTTCTTCTCCCTAAACAAGACTGGGGCCACGATACGGGAACTTGTCTCTTGTATAAACCTTCTTGCCAGGTTCTTTTTGATATAACATCCCATCTCCTCTATCTCCTTGGGGGTCATGGAATACATCTTCGGTTTTGACAGCTTAGCCCCCAGTTGTATCTCCACAGCGCAGTCCGTTAGATGGTGAAGAAGGACGTCACATCCCTTTTCACTGAAAACCTCAGTGAGGTCACTATATACTTCTGGGAAGGTCACAGCCCCCCCCCCCTCACAGCTTTGGCATCTCCTACCCCCAATTGACTCAGGGTGGACCCCTCCCCTCCGGCCCCAGATGGCAGGTTTTCATGTGGCAGAGGGTGGGGTCCAGCTCTGATACATAAATGCCTACAGCCACCTGCCCGCCATATGGTTGGGCCCCACTTATCTTGTGAAGGCTTTGCGAGGTTGAGAATTGTGGAGGTGCTCTCGAGGGAAGAAGCAGGATGCTGATGCCTTTGAATCAGGTAAGCTTTATTTAGAAAAAGACTAGGGATAGGAAAGAAGATGGCTGCTTGGGGTTCTTGGGTAGAGGAGGCCAGGCATGTGGCATTCATGTCTGGTCTCTCCAAGAGTGTAGGTCCAAAGAGCACATGGTGCCCTTTGTGTAGGGTTTATATAGGGGCCTAGTGGCCCCTTCTCCACCAATGAGAGGCATGGAAGCCTCCATGCTCTCACCTGGTGGCCAGGTGAGGGAACCACCATGGCTGGCACACAAAGACCTAATATATCCAGCCATGCGAGCCCCAGGATTATATCCATCATTCTATGATAAAGCAGATTCATTCCTTATGTCAGCCAAACTCCAACTTCACCTGTGCCATAATTTGGATAGCTGGTTCCCCATCCAACAGCAAGCTGTCCTCTTGCTTGAACCTCATAGAGTGTTCTGCTCCTGCGTATCTGACAATCAGCTGCTCTTGAGAGCCAAGGCTCAGCTGAGCCAATGATTATCTTCTCTCAGCTGGTGAAAGGCAGGGCTTCCAGATACAGGAGCCACATTCTATGGCCCTGAATGCAGGAGCCATGCTCTATAGTCCCCAGTAAGCAGACGAGCGTGCAGATTGGCAATCAGTGGTGGCTCCTCCCTGCCTGGAAGGTGGTCCAGCGTGGCCATTGATGTACATGCCTGCCCAAAAGGTAGTCTGGCATGGCCACTGATGTGCCTTCCAGTTGAGCACTCCTACCCCACCTGAATGGCAGCACCAGCCCATCTGGTGGCCCTGGCCATCAGTCCGGGACTGACAGCCTCATAGAATCATATGGATGGAAGGGACCTTGGAGATCTTTTAGTTCAATTCCCTGCCTAGACAAGAGACCTTCTTCCATCCCAGAAAAATGGTTGTCCAATCTCTTCTTGAAAACCTCCTGCAATAGACACCCACAATCCCAGGAGGCAAGCTAATCCATTGGTAAACTGTTCTCTCTGTAGGAAATTCCTCCTTTTTGGGAGGAATACTCCTTATGGGATCTCCTTCTAACCAGTTTCCACCAGTTGCTTCTTGTTTCCTAGTCTCGGATTACTATTTTATTTCCATAAATGAAGGTGGACTACAAATAAATAAACACTGAAACAGCACTTTTTCATTGTATAAAGCATATTCATTGTTTTGAGTATGATTTGTTGCAGAAAACTGGAACATAGGTCATTGTTTGGTCACTTCCAACTCTTCCTGATCCAATGGGCTAGTTTACCAAGTTAGTCTGGCAACAACTACCTTCTCTGAGGTGTTTTAAAGTCATGTTCATGGCATCTCTGATAGCTTTTAGTAATCTTGGTTTCTGCAAGGCTCTTTCTAATGGCCTTCATTTTTTCCAAAGCATGGTCTTCTCAAAATATTCTTGAAGGATAAGATAACCTTTATTTCATTTTTTCATTTTTGGGGGGATAGTTAGGATATAATGGTTGAAATATACTGATTGAGTGTTAACCTACTAATTTCAGTCTAAATGTAGGCAAGGTTCACATTTGACTTATTGCACTGTCCAATTTTACCCAACCATTGCTGAGATGAGGTCTGACTTCATTACAATTATTTTGGCACAAATATGATTGTATAATTAATATACTGTAAGCCTCGAGTGGAGATCCTTATGGGGTGATATGATTGATCATATGCCATCATATCATTGTCAACTCTGAATGACCAAATACATTTTCTTCATGACAATATATCCAGATAATTTATAACAGCCAGGAAAGCTTTACAGGCCAAAAAGCACCAGTTTCATGGCCCTTGTAACACTGAATGGTAATAAAACCAGTCATTGAGTGAGGACTACCTGTAGGACAATTTGAACCTGTTCATTTGTGCCTCAAGTAAAACTTTGGGTAAATATGTTTGATGAGCTATTTGTTGATTTTCATGGCTGTCCGTGGTATTCTAAGCACTCCCAATAGCACTTAAACTTCACAGTGCTCTACCGTCCTAAGCAGTTTACAGAGTCAGCATATTGCCTCCAACAATCTGGGTCCTCATTTTACCAATCTCGGGAGTACGGTAGGCTGAGTCAACCTTGAGCTTGAACTGCTGGCAGTCAGTAGAATTAGCCTGCAATACTGCATTCTAACCACTGCACCACCATGGCTCATTCTCAGAAATCTTTTCTGTTCTTACATGAGCTTTCAAAAGTGTCAGCACTCTTCCTATGCTGTTTCTTCACATCCAACTCTCCTTCCATAGCCACAGGAAACACCACCACTTGCACATTTCTGATCTTTGTAGGCACAATGTGGCATTTGAATACCTTTTGCAAAGCCTTCATGGTTGCTATGCTATCAAACAATTAAGTTGCATTTTTATTGAGGTAAAGCACTGACCCTTCAAGTTCAGTAGTATCTAAATGAAATTTCCCAGTTGGGTACCCTTCAAATTTAGATCACATTGCCCATTGCTCCTGCCTGCTGGAGCAGATAGCAGTTGTTCAACACATGTGGAAGGCACAAGGTTGGGGAAGGTTGATTCACACTGCTGATAGTGGTTCTCCCAGACATTTCCCAGCCCTAGCTGGAGATCGTAGAGACAAGTTAGGATTTTTCAATCTACTCATGGCTCTTCCAATAAGTCTTCCACAGCATTATCAAATTTGCATGAACAGGATCAGATCCTCCTTGCATCCCACCATCTTTTGGCAGTTTGTGCATGATATACCTTCTTTTTCAAACTTCATTCTTTATATTGTGAATGGCTGCAAAAAATGGGGCTCTACATTCAGAAGTGATGTAGTGTTTATGCTCCTATGTAAGAACGTAAAAAGAGCTCTTCTTGATCAGGCCAAAGCATCTCCATACATACATACCTTGGTGCTCGGTATGAATTTTCTGTTTGACCATCCTGATCATAAGCATCTTTTTCTGGAGTTTCTCTAATATTTATTTTAAAAGTTATCAAAGGTCTAATCTGTGTCTGAGGTAGAAAACAAAACAAGTGGGGTTGTGTGTGTGGTATGACTTCTGGCTACAGAGAGAATATCACATTTATAATACAAAATTCTGCCAAATGTATACAAGTTTTTATACACACACACACATTATTGCTGATGCTCTAGTAATATATAAGGAAGAATTTTCTCTGTCTCTGACAGCCACCAATACTGGCTAATTACTTAATGGCAGGGTTAGCCTTGAAAGAGCATAAATTACCTGTTTATCTCATACCATCTTATATACTCAGTATGGCAAAGCCAAATTCCAAGTACATTCCTTTTCTACAGCCAACATAAAGCTTTGATCCTATGCTTGTGTCTTTAACTCACATTGTTGGGCAGTCTTGGCTGAGCCAGACAGTAAACCAGAATACTACCTTTGTGCCTCTTCCATCCTAATGAGATCACCTTCCCTGGCTTAGCCAGTGTCCCAAACAGGTCCTTTTTGGGACACTTTTGGTTGCCTGCCTGACTTACAATTGGGAAGGAGAAATTGGCTTTTGGCCAATGTAATGAACAGCTCTTAGCTAGAGCAGAGCTGATATTGATCGCTGCTAAGTGCTGGTTGTTCCCTCTGTGCTGATTCAGAGGTTGATTCATGCAGGAGAGTCCAATCAAGAGGCAGTGGGGGAAGGAGGAGACTAAAAGGGACTACTGGTCCTGGAGTGAGGTAGCCCATTGCCTGGGCTTAGTAGAAGAAGCAAATGAATCTAATATCTCGGTGTAGTATGATGACTGCAACGGCAAATTTGGGGCTCACTAAGAAAAACTGGCCTTTATTTGGATCAAGCACCACTGGCATTGCCCGCCAAGTAGAAAGGACAGTAAGGAGAATTCCATCATCACTGCTCTTTCCCAAAGACGACATGCATTTCCATAGCAAATTCCAATGATCAACCTTAAAACTAAATTAACTTAGTTGTTGAGTGGCTTAGCCCCATGGTGCATATTTGTGCTGCTCCTTTCATTTGTGGCACGCTGCACAATGGCTTTTTAGTGGGCAGCAGAAACACCCTTTCTTCTGCATGTGCCTTTTGCTTAATGTTCTGTACACAGAGAGCGAAAGCTTGAAAGTTGCATAACTGCTGAATCATCCTACTGCAGGAGGTTTTTAAGAGTTTGTCCCTACCCCAGCAATGATGGACTTGAAAAGGTTAAGAGGTGATGATTTCATGAAAGGTTGTACTATTAAAAAAACTACACATGTATTATTCATACACATACACACACTATCCTGGTTTTTAAGTCAATGGGTGGTAGCTGCACATTTCTCAAGATAGATTGCAAATGATTGGCTACTTTTCACTTTCAAGGAAAAGCAACAAGTAAACTTGGTTGGTTGATGGAAGTACAAAAAATCTGGCTTTTCCAGCTCTGGTCTGAAACCTAGAAATTAAGCAAATAATTCCTTATCTATCACATGTTATGAAACTCTTCACCTATTGAATTATGACCACCATGCCACTGTTAGTAAATCCAAAAATCTTGAACATCAGAAATAAATGTGAAAAACTTAACAGCTGACTTGAGGTTTATCAAGGAAGAAGAGTCGGCTGGGAAAAAGATCACCTTAGGAGAAATTCAGATTTAGATAGTTGCTCTTGCCACTGGTTTGAACCACTGTGACATGTTTCAAAACTGTACATGGGTTCTTCATAAGAATTTGTATGTTTCAGAAGAGGAAAATTTTGATAGTACCAGTTAAAGAACCATAGCATAAAGCTCACAATGAACTCACCAAAACTGTATGATTCTTAAAATTGGGTGTGTTCTGCTCTGGAATGAGGGGACAAAACAATTTTATATCTTGTTCCTGATACATCAAATGAAGAAATGCCTAATTTTCTTAGCCTGATTTTCTGACCATGTCATCTCCTTCCTATCTCCCATCTAAGCAATGTAAAGTCTTAGTTCTTCCGGGTTTAAGGAATCATTTTCAAATAAGATTGGTTTTCCCCAAAAATCTGTACATTAAACAGTTCGTTAAACAATAGCTTTGGATATTGCTAGGGCTGCTGTACCTCAGTGATGAAACTCCAAATGCCTTCTAGGAGGCAGTAAGGAGTCACTGTTTTCAGTATCTTGCCTTTTAACGGTAGTTTGGACTTCTGGAGCCTAGAAAGAGTACTGTAGTCTGTCAACCCAAAAGTTTGATGTAGAAGCATCAAGGAAGTGTCATACTTTTCATTCAAATGCCAACAAGAGCCTCATTACATCCTTTCCTTTTTGCTATAAATCTCTCTACTTTCCAAAATCAACATTTTTCTCCTTCCCTTTCTGAAATGGCTTTCCAATACACAATACTGTATTTTAAGAGCAGGGGTCTTCAAACTTGTCAGCTTTAAGACTTGTGGATTTCAACTGGCAGAATTCCTCCTCCAGCCATGTTAGATCAGGAATTCTGGGAGTTGAAGTCCACAAGTCTTAAAATTGCCAAGTTTGAAGACCCTTGTTTTAGACTCTAAAATTTAGAGGCTACAAAGATGTACTTACAACTGGGTCCCAGATTTTATGGAAAGATGAACAGGCCCCATGCCTGCTATTCATCAGCCATCAACCTTCAAACTTGGCCTTCATTGAATCGAATGAAGTCACTTCAGGTTCCTCAGTTTATTTGTATGGAATCAAAATAACCAAGGTTTTCTCACATATTGTCAGGGTATATGAAAGGTATTTCTTAAAGCTCAGTGCATTCTCTGCACTTTATAAAAGTTCACTGCAGCACTGTAGCTTTGTAGAGGAACAGGGCAGGGAGTAGATGTTTCCATTTCAACTCTTCTGGGACAATCATCTCCCTTATTTTGCTTTTTTTTGGCTTGCTTCTTTGACATGGGGTACATTGCACCATCATGATTGTCACTTTATTATTATACCTTTAACAACGATACAACAATTTGCAATTGCAAGCAAGTAGTTATATTCATTTCTCTAAATGGGAAATATTCTCATGCAGGTTTCAACAGAACAGACTTTGAAAAAAGGTACCCAACCTGGAAAAGTTAGTAGGTTTTAAGGGTGCTCTGTTTTTTAATAGCTTTGCACTACCTAGAAATCAACAGGTCATTTCCCCCCCAATACATCAAAAACCCTGTGCTTATTGATATCTGATGGTCATATTGCTGTAAAAATCAACACATAGCCTATACACAGAGGAAAGAAAAAGAAGGAAGTTGCTTTATCATAAACCAGGGTTCAAACATAATGCTAAACCATAATGAGGATAGTATTTATTTTTAACTTGGCTTAACACTATGTGTGTGAACTAGACACACAGTCTTGAAGAAATCAAAGCCTAAAGCAAACTGTACAGTTGCATAGATGCGAACCTAGCAAGTGTGTCCATCTACCTGGCATCCATATCTGGGTTATGCAAATTAAAAGACCTTTAGATGGCAACACAGAGAACTCACCAAGTTCTTTGCTATGATCTGGATGTCATCTTCATTTTTAGAGCCCAATCAGCACTGTACTTCCTGATTAAAGCAACTCTCCCAGGTCTCCCCTGGAGGCCTTTTCTATCAGTTGTTACCTCATACTTTCATGTGGAGATATTCGGGAATGCACTACTGGGTTCTTTTTGCCTCCAAAGCAAGTTCCTGACCGCCATCGTATGTTTGCCTTCAAATCGCAAAAGAAAATAGTGACTTGCAGTCAAGTTACTGGAAGAGCTGCTTATCTTTATCCTGCCAACAACAGTGATCAAGATTATCTGACAGAGGAGGAAGATAGTGTAAAGTGGTGAAAGTGTAGGAAAGTTTGCTAATGGACTGTGCAAAGTGTGCCTAGGGCCCCCCAAAATTCCACACCCTTGACCTGTGGAGCCACAGTTGTCTTTGGCTCATTAGCTTAGCCAAATTAAGATAAATCAGTGTTTCTCAACCTTGGCCGTTTGAAGATGCGTGGACTTCAACTCCCAGAATTCCCCAGCCAGCTTTGCTCTCGCTGAGGAACAAGCAGATAAGCTACAAGAAACAAACACTGACACAAAGAGGCCAATCAGGGAAAGTAGGAACAAATCACCAAAGAGATTTGAAGACTACGTCATGTCAACGCAAACAACACATCCTACACCCAACACTTATAATGATATACTAAAGCTTCCACAAGAGGAAAGGCAAAAATGGGAGTT
>JANHFR010000679.1:140703-154042 GCA_032468015.1 Mimophis mahfalensis | reverse complement strand
GCTATTGCTAAGCACATTGATTTGTGCTTAATAGACTGTAAGCCACCCTGAGTCTCCGGAGAAGGGCGGCATATAAATGGGATTTAAAAAAAAAAATAGAATAGAACACTTCATCATGACCAGTCACTAAGCAGTTACTATAGACTCCCCAAAAGGTACTTATGACCAGGTTTTGAAGTTCTGATATCTACCCTCTCATGGTTACATGACTGCATTTTGGGTGCTTGGCAGTTGGCTCTCATTTATGGTCATCTGCAATGTTTCATGGTCATGTGATTGTGATTAATGAAGTTTTTGCATTTCCTTCTGGTTTAGGCAAAAGTTGACCCATAGCAAATAATGAGTTCATTTAACAAAAAAGGTCATAAAAACATGTCAAATAACATGGTGACCCGCCTTACAACCATGACAACTTATAACCATAATTGCCAGGATCAACTACAGTTGTAACTTGAGGATTATAAATAGACTAGACTAGACTGAACTAGACTAGAATAAGGAAAATAGAATGGCATGGCATGGCATGGCATGGAATAGAATGGAATATAGAGTACAGTAGAGTAGAGTAGAGTAGGATGCGGTGGGATGGGATGGGATGTGATAGCATTGCATAGCAGAATGGAATGGAATGGAATACAATACAATACAATACAATACAATACGATTATTGATAAGAAAGTTCACCCTCCAATTTTCATGTTATGAATATACAACAGAGCAGCATTCATTTTTATAACAGCTCCTCTAACAAGCACACGATTTATTAGCATTTTTTTTCCCAACAGGAAAAAAAAAAGCTTAAAAATATCCACAGTGTAACCTTTTACTTGAAGCCAGGGACTAAGAAAATGTGTTGAAAGCTATCATGGCAGAAGGCCCCTTTTGACATTCTTCTCATTCCGCTCCTCCCCTTTTCTTCTGTTTTTCCAGGATTTATCTCATCCTGATGATTGACCCTCTTTGGCAGCTTTTGAAAAACTGGGGATACTCCGAGGAGTAAATTCAAAGGTCTCACAAATGAAAATATGAAGAAATGTTTTCTAATGAAGGGGTTACGGACCACTTACAGTATCCCAAATGCCGCTTGATGCTGTGAGACAGAGCTCACATATTGTACTCACGAAAAATATGAAATAAAGCTTGGAAATTGATCCTGGCCTCCATCTTTGAAAAAAGCAAGGATTATCTGTGCTAGAGACCCTGAGGAAGAACTACTGGGAGAAAAATAACAGAATAACAGAGTTGGAAAGGATCTTGGAGATCTTCTACTCCAAATCCACCTCAAGCAGGAGACCCTGTGCCATTTCAGACAAAATGGCTGTCCGTTTTCTTCTTAGAAGCCTCCAGTAATGAAGCACTTCTGGAGGCAGGCCATTCCACTGATTAATTGTTCTAATTGTCAGGAACCTTGTCCTTATTTCTAAGTTTTGCAGAAATATGAAGTCAGAAGCGCTGGTTTAATTGTTCTTTGGGATTGTTCAGACCATTTGGTGGAGACCATGGAGAACTTGGCCAGGTTTCCGTCCCATAACAGTGAACATGGCGAGTACATGGCATCTCCTTCTGTAACATCAAATCCAGAACATCGTTCTGGATTTTATCTTTTAGAATACAGAATGACAGAATTGGAAAAGACCTTGAAAGTCTTCTAGTCTAACCTCTGTCTCAAGCAGGAGACCCTATACCAAGAAACGATGGATGGAAACTGATCAAAGAGAGAAGCAACCTGGAATTATGGAGAAACTTCCTAACAGTGAGGGCAATTAACCAGTGGAACTGCTTGCCTTAAGACAGGGATAGGGGACCTTGGCTCTTTTATGACTTGTGGACTTCAACCCCCAGAATTCCTGAGCCAGCATGGAAGAAGAAGAGTTCTGGGAGTTGAAGTCCGCCAGTAATTAAAGAGCCAAGGTTCCCTACCCTTGGGATAAGCTATCGTGAGTGTGTGGATGATACTTAGTGGTACATCTTGATAGGTGATGCCGTCCACCCTTTTGCAGTTCTTTGGAGTATACCAATGAGTTGAAGGAAATGAAATGGTTTAAGAGATGCCTAGAGCAGTGCTGAAGGACAACATGGAGTAAATCCAAATTAGCACCAGCTATTAGGGCCTACCTCAAGGCATTAAGGGAGAGTTAATTGATATCAGAGCTTCTTAATAGATAAAATCTTTTGCAGGACAACTTGTAGCAGATGTAGATAGGGAAGAAGGCACCAAGAGGCCAGACAGTTTGTCTTATTTGAGACTACATGAAATATACCTGTTCCCTAACAAAAAAAAAAGTGCCTACATGCCTGTTATAGCTTAGATTCTCTTGGTCTGTTTTTGATCATCTGGACCTCATCTTTTCTTTTGCTTTATGGCTTTGCTTCATATGGTTCCCTTTCATAGAGCAGCAGTTTCATTTTATTTGACTATATATTTTCATCACTCAGCCTATGTAGCAAGGAGAAATATATGATTCATTCTTAAGAAAAACATAAAGGTCTGTCTTGCCTTTGTGCAACTGGCTGCGAAGTGACACAAGTCACCAAAACCACCAGATGTGAATACAAGATGCTTAAGGTGCAATCTGCTGTTCCACTGCTCTTTCATTCCTGAGCAGGTGCTCTTAAACTTCTTCCTACGGGTGTGGCCTTGCTCCTAAGACATTCTGTGTAGAAGCGTCAAATACAGCATTTCTCGCTTAGATTAATAATTAACGTAGAAGCCTGTCCCTATATTGAGCTGGAATGCAACCTTTCAACTGGCGGAAAGTATAACACAATGACATATAATTTTTCCATTGCTGAACCTGCCCTGCTTCTTTTGTTTCTTTTCACATTGCTGCAGTCATCTGATTTCTTTTCAAAGTAAGGAGTGAAAAGGTCTAATGGATTTTATATATCTTAAAGCTGTCCTTGGACAAAGTTGGAGTAATTAGGAAAGTAAACGAACGCCAGTTTACAACTGTGTCAATCAAGGGCTCAGTGGTGCACCAGGCTAAGTGCTAGCACTTAGCTGCCAGCTGCCTGCAATTAGTGCGAGTTCTAATCTCACCAGGCTCAAGGTTGACTCAGCCTTCCATCCTTCCAAGGTAGGTAAACTGAGGACCCAGATTGCTGGGGACAATAAGTTGTCTCTGTAAGTCAACAAGCTGACTTTGTAAAACACCGCTTAGGGCCCCACGAAAGCCCTAATAAGCTGGTCTAAGGCAATTGCTAGAGTGTATTGTAAGCCGCCCTGAGTCTCTGGAGAAGGGCGGCATATAAATGGAAATAAAAAAGGTGGGGCTGAGGTAAAACACAATAATAATAATAATAATAATAAAGGTAAAAAGATATTGCTAGACATTTTCGTGCTGTGGTTAGCTTCAGATGGGGAAATCCCTAGATCTGTTTATATTCTGAGGAGGAGGTTTCTTTAAGTGAAGTTCTGCTTCATGATTGTGTGTGCATAGAAGGAAAGGTATGTAGGAGCATATCTAAATTGCTCCAAGTCCTTTATTTTTTTTCCCCTTTTGTAAAATCCTGCTTAATGTTGAGCAACAACCAGATTGTATGTGTATGGGGTCTAGGAAGCTGTATACAGAATGAGTCTGTCAAAATAGAACTGTTTATTCTGACTAGAAGCAGCGTATAAAGCTTTCCTGATTGCCTTCTATGTCAGAGGCCCACTGTCTGAGAATCGGGATTACATATAGCCTCCAGAAGATCACTTGGAAGTAACCTTCGTGAGCTTCCAAACACTAAAATCAGATTGTAATTTTTAACATGACAGAAGGAGAAAGTTATTAAATATATGGCTGGAAAATATCACAGTAGTGTATTTAATTAGTGTTTGATATTTATTTGGAAGTACCAGAGTGTGAATTGGATTTTTTGCCCTTAAAACATCTACTTTACCACTGAGTAAGGAGTCTAAAAATATAATACCAGTTTTTGTTTCTTCTTGGGACAATCATATTTTTAAAAACAGACCAGTATTCATTATATTAAAATTAAAAATCTTTTCTTGCTGAACCCTGCATTTGGAAAAAAGTTGTAAAAATATTTGGCTACATATTGCTAATCAGGAATGTTGGATGTCACTTGACAATGTAAAAAGTGCTTTATGAATATTAATTATTTTACAAGCATACCCTCCGCACCCTCCGTAGGGAACTGAAAACATGTCTTTTTGAATTGGCCGGCCTGGACTGAGGGGTTGTTGTTTTATTGTCTTGTCTGTTGGGGTGCTTTAATTTAATCTAATTTTAACTTTTGTACTTGTTTTATTTTAATTGCTCTGTACACCGCCCTGAGTCCTTCGGAAGAAGGGCGGTATATAAATTTAATAAATAAATAAATAAATAAATAAATAAATAAATACCCATCATTTTGAGAACAATAATTCTAATATGTACAATATATGTATTTATCTGTTTACAAGAACTGAAAGTTTTGTTTCTGAGATTAGACCTGACAAAAGTGGATGACCTTGAGCCTTATTTCAAGTCTCCAGAGATAGTTATACATGATACACATACCATACACAATTAAATAAGAGTCTCTAAGTAAGTGATGTTAGGGCTTTTTTACTTGTGGTTTTCACTTTTGCGTCTTTAACAAACCCAGACATTGGTTTTTCTGGTTTAAGTCATAAAAAAGTATTACTCTGGTATAGTGGTTAAGGCATCAGGCTAGAAACTGGGAGAAAGTGAATTCTAATTCTGCCTTAGGTGCAAAACCAGTTGGGTCAGGTTCTACCAGTAACTTTCTCTCAGCCCTAGAAAGCAGGCAATGGCAAGCCATTTCCAAAATCTTGCCAAAACTACAGGGACATGTCCAGGCACTTGTCAGGAGTCAACACTAAGTCAAAAGTACAGATGCCAAAAAGTTTCTCTCACAACGTTATTGTGCTTCTTGACCTCTCAGCGGCCTTCAATACCATTGACCATGGTATCTTTATGGAACGGCTCAGGGGCTTGGGAGTTGGGGGCACTGTCTTACAGTGGTTCACCTCCTACCTCTTGGGTCGTTCTCAGTCGGTGTTGGTAGGAGGACAGAGGTCGGACTCTAGGCCCTTACTATGTGGGATGCCACAGGGCTCAGACCTCTCACCTATCCTATTTAATATCTACATGAAGTCGCTGGGTGAAGTCATCCGACAGTTTGGGGTGGGGTACCATCAGTCTGCTGATGATACCCAACTGTTCATCTCTACCCCAGACCAGATCAGTGATGTCATTGAGAAGTTGTCCCGGTGCCTGGAGGCTGTGAGGGTCTGGATGGGGACAAACAGGCTTAGGCTCAACCCAAACAAGACTGGGCTTTGGATCCTATCCTCCTGGGATCCAGTTCAGTGTCCATCATTGATTCTGAGCAGGGAGATATTAACCCCCTCAGAATGGGTGCGCAACTTGGGTGTTCTCCTGGACCTACAGCTGAAATTAGAACATCATTTGATGACTGTGGCCAGGGGGACCTTTGCACAGGTTCGCCTAGTGTAACAGATGCGCCCCTTCCGGGACTGGGAGGCACTTCTCACTGTCACTCATGCCCTCATCACCTCAAGGTTAGATTACTGTAACATGCTTTACAAGGGGCTTCCCTTGAAAAACATTCAGAAGCTTCCGCTGGTTCAGAATGCAGCCGCACAGGTGATTATGGAAGTACCTCGGTACACCCATATAACACCCCTCCTGCACGAGCTGGACTGGCTGCCAGTGGGCTTCTGGGTGCAATTCAAGGTGCTGGTCATGACCTTTAAAGTCTTACATGGCTTAGGACAGGGTTACTTTCGAGACCGCCTTTTATTACCAAGTACTGTCCACCACTCCCAGCGCATCAGATCCCACAGAGTTGGCCTCCTACAGGCCCTGTCAACCGAACAATGTCGGCTGGAGGGCCCACGGAGGAGAGCCTTCTCTGTGGCTGCACCGACCCTCTGGAACCAGCCACCCCTGGGGATCCGGATCATTCCCAACCTGTTAATGTTTCGCCGAGCTGTTAAGACCTGGCTATGCCAGCAGGCTTGGGGAGAGCTTACAACTATGAGGAGAATTTTTAGGTGTTTTAAAATGTTTGACTGTTTTACTTTTATATGGTTTTTTTACATGTTGTAAGCTGCCCAGAGTCCCTCGGGAGTTGTGCGGCCTAGAAATTTTATTAATAAACAAATAAATAAATAAATACTTTCTGCTTTGTGTTTCAGCGTGAGAATCTACTGAGAGGACAGCGTGAAGAAGAGGAAAGGTTGCTTCAGGCTATTCCTTTGTTCTGCTTCCCGGATGGTAATGAATGGGCACCCCTCATGGAGTATAAGAGGTAACTGTCCTGGAATCTTATACAGTGAGGTTGCAAAACTGTCTTGCAAGAGACAATGTTGAATGCCGAACAAAAGCAAACAGAAACAAAGTTCACATTTTTCTCATTTCTGTATAATAATCAGTCCAGAATTGTTGTATCTTTACTCCATGAAGTGGAACAAATATACGATACTTGAGTAAACAAATGGTACTTGTTTAAATCACTATGTACTTTAAATCGGTATCTCTTCCTTCCCCTTTTTAGGGGGAATTATTATTCTTGAGTTTTCCAGTACAGCTTGTTTGAGAAAATTTACCTGACAGGTTATTCAGTGAGCAAATACGGCAACTTTCCCACTGTTGTTTTTGAAGATCTTCAGCCAAATGCTAATTTGGTGGCTTCCTGTATATAGTACATAGAGTGTTCTGAATCCCCAAGTACAAATGGCACTTCGGAGGAGAAAAAGGTTGCAATCTTATGTTTAGGAGTAGCACTTTAGATGATCTGCAACCCCCCAAAGATCCTGACTGAAGAGGAAATAGGCTGTTTTAATGGAATTTTATTTTTAGTATGCATATTCCTATTGTTTCGTTTCAAGGGAACATTTTAAAATGAATTCTATTGAATAGTTTTGTAATTAGAGGTTTTTTGGTGCTTTTTTTTGTAAAAAAAAATCATTTTCATGCTTTTTTTGTTCACTGCTCTGGGTACCACAAAGGGAATTAGAACTGGTAATTATACTAAGTTAATGTTCCTAGAGTTTTCTTTTTCTGAGCTTTAACTATACATGGTTGGGTAAGCCATAATAACAATCTCCTGACTCTGTGGGTAGGCTTATCAATTCTTACAATCAATCAGAATGGCCTTCTTGGAAAATTTTGGTAGTTATGGTAGTTCCAATAAATTTTGGATTTTGAAGCTGATTCTCTTTTTTTTATTTCAGTAGTCCTGACTAA
The DNA here is from genome assembly GCA_032468015.1 of Mimophis mahfalensis. NCBI lineage: Eukaryota > Metazoa > Chordata > Lepidosauria > Squamata > Mimophis > Mimophis mahfalensis. Next base: position 146,816 of record JANHFR010000679.1, on the reverse strand, counting down.
AATAAACACTGTCTTTCTTGTATAGTTTCCATGCAATGTTTTGCAAATTATTTATAAAGATTATACATTTTGACTATTTTTATATTTCGTTATTTTTATAAATTTTATACATATTTTGCCGCTGACATTCCATCCTGATATCTAGAGGCTATGAGAGCCTAAATGGGGAACAACAGGCTTCAACCGAACCCTGGCAAGGCTGAGTGGCTCTGGGTTTTGCAGCTCTCTGATTTAAGGGCCATCTTTGGTATTGGATAGTACTTCTCCAAGCATACCTAGTGTGCAGAATGGACAGCCTTCTGGAGTCATGACTTCTGCTCAGAGACACAGTTGGCAGCTGTGGCTAGGAGAGACTTTGCACAGCTTGTATTGTTACCAGTTGTGCCTATTCCCGGATCAGGAAGCTCTCCTCACTGTCACCTTGGTCACCTCCCATATAGCCAATTGCAACACATAGTATAGGAGACTACTTTGAAGACTATTCTAAAGCATCACCTGGATGAAAATGTGGTGCCGCAAGGAGTTATGTGTGACTCTAGAATGATTGGTGTTTTTAATTTAGTTTTTTTTTTAAATTTTTAGATTTCATTGTACACTACTCAGAGTCATCTGTGGGACGGGGAGCTATATAAATATGATAAACAAAAAAATAAGTAGTAACATTCTATGTCTTTTATTCTTTACAGTGAAACTTTTTCTTTTGTCCTTACCAATATTGATGGGAGTAGAAAAATTGGCTACTGCAGGAGACTGTTGGTGAATATTTTCTCTTTTAATTGTATTGTTTGGGGGGGGGGGGATGGCTTGTTAAAGAGTTTATTTAGTTGTGGTATTGGATCAATTGAGGCATTACATTCCATGCAGTCATATCTTTCCATATAATAAATAATTCTTTAAAATGCCAGAAAAATACGTTTCATCATGATTAAAAAACTATTATTGTCCACAAGCTCCACAACATTCCATAATCCACAGTTATGGGCTTTCTAGTCCAACAGTCTGAAGGATACCACATTGGAGAAGATAACACTTAGTAACCTCATATTTAAAGCTTGAGCAGGCTATTCTTAGAAAGAATATTTGGCTTCTGACCATTGCTGTATGCTCAGAAGCCACATTAGATCACAATTGTTATTGAGCACATGGATAAAATACAGAATTGGAAAAGGGATGTTTGTTATCTCCTGTCATACACTGAATTAATTTAATTATGACAGTGGTGCCCACATTTTGTTAGTATGACTAGGCCAACATTTTTTCAGTGAAATATCTGTATTTTAGATTCCCTGTTCCCTAAATTGTAAAAGTAGTAACATTCAAATTCAGAGAATTTGATTTATTTGGGGAATAAATACAAACCTTGTTCTGAAAAATACAAGACAGAAAAGTAGCTTTCCTCCACACTGGCAAACATACCTTTTATGGCCCTGTAACTTTGGATGGAACTGAAATTATGTTCCAAAGTTCAGGACCATCTTAGATAAGAATAACACTAGGGTTACTGCACCAAAAAGAATTTATAACATTGGTCCTTTATTACTCCTAGCTTTATTAATAACCAAAGAGGAAATGAGAAGTATCTACCTTTTGCAAACATGGAGAGGAAAGATAAGATGGAGGGGAAAGGTAGGGGAAAAAAATCATACTGGTGGATTGGAATTGATAGAGTATTAGTAATGATTCTTTGAGATGCCTGCTATAATTTCTGGCTAGAATACTATAGGAGTGAAATGATTGGGGGGGGGGGTTGTTTGTTCTGTTTGTTTTGGTAAAGGCATATTTTTCTTTAATTCTTTGCTTCAGATAAAATACGAGAAAAGATTAAAGAGAGAGAAAGTGAAGGAAGAACAGGGACAAATGATTTTTTTAGAAAATCAAGAATAGACTGAAAATCAAGAATGAACTGATTATCACAAAGCACTGTGGTTGAATCTGGCTGTCCTTGACTCAGGGCTAATTTGGACCAAATTGAGGAGTATGCTGCATCCTCTTTCCACATAGGCTGGAGGATTCAGGAATAAAGATTGATTCGGATACTTGGAGTAAATATCCTTTGATGAGAAAGTACATCAATCAGTCTGGTACAGCCATGCCGATTGTATTTTCTCTGTAAACTTAGCAAGAAACTATAGGTGATAATGTGTGGCTTTTAAAGTCAGGATGTAGAACAAGGTTCCAAAGAAATAGTTTATGTTAGGAAATGTAAGACAAATAGAAAGGGTCCAAAAATGCAAGTTTTTTAAAAAACGTTAAACCTCACCCCAGCTCATCCACAAACTTATTGATTGTCCCATGAGAGGCAGTAGTTGATTTGTTTGCTAATTTCTTAACAGTTTTTTTCAGCTGGGAGGTAAGTTTTTTTGGGGGTGTGGTGGTTGTATATAGGTTATGTATATATATGTATATAGGTGTATCTATATTGTATATATATTATTTTGGTGGTGTTGTTTTTTATTTTTAGCCAACTGTTAGATCTTTTGTTTTATTCATGAATTTCTCTTTGTTTTGTTTATTTATGGACTATGTATCATTATCTTATTGTTTTTTTAAATTATGTTAATGTAATGTCTATTAATAAAGAATACAATTCGAAGTAAGTTTTCAACACTGTAGGACAGGCTTATAGGTTTTCATGTCTCAAACTGAAGTAGATAATTTGGTAGCTATTTTGAACAATTGCAAAGACTTGTGGATGTGGCCATGTGTGGATATCCGAGGGATGAGGAGGTGCTTGATGTGGCCAGGATTGATGTTCTGCTTGGTTGCAGTTGGGCCAGCAAATCTATCATGGAACCACTCCCTTCATCTGGTTGCTGCTGGGCTCAGCACTTGTGATGCAGAGCTGTTTTAGTTCTGCTGAAGACCAGAAACCTGGTTTTCATGATCAATTAATAGGCTGTATTTTGAAATGCAGAACAATTTATCTGTCCATAACATATAGCAAAAATCCTTTCTCAGATCGTCCATATTTATACTGCACAGTAGGTAAATGTTGGCAACTTTCAGCCACCAGATGGCAGTAAAGAAATGCAACTAAATCTTTGCTGCCCTCTAGTGGTCAATCTGTTGCTTTGTTGGTAGATTGACTATGAACAATCAACAATTTAAGAACATCCCAAAGGTGCTTTTTCAAAAGGCAACTGGACCTCCTTTGTTTTGCTTTAAAACTTTTCACTTCTCGACTTCTGGTCTGACATCACTGCGTGATCGGCACAGGGGAGCAAATATAGAATAATTGAAAAATGAACGATTATGTGCTGATATACCGTAGTTATGTATAACAACATTAGAACACGTAAGTCTGTTAATGTAGTAATTTTCAAGATTGGCCACACTAAGAAATTAGAATAGATAAAAAATTAGTAATAGGAGGAATATTGTTATACAAATTTTTACTTAACACATTTAAAGTGAATGTTAGAGGTTAAGATCAGAGTTTGAAAAAGGATGTTATTAGATATGCTCAAAGATAATTTTATTACCGTACTATTAGAAGGCTGTAGCAAATATTGAATAATTGAAAAATGAAGGATTATGTGCTGATACAGTTATGCATAACAACATTCGACCACGTAAGTGTGATTAATGTAGTAATTCTCATTGTATCAGTATTACTTTTGTATCACAATGAATGACACTCAGACACCATACCGTCCATATAACATTGATGTATGTTTTAAAATAAAAAACTTTACAAAAAAACTCTTGCAAAAAAAAGTTTCACTTCTCATCCAAGAAGCTTCAAGCGAAACAAAGGAAGTCCAGTTGCCTTTTGAAAAAAAAAAAGTCCCTGTGGGATAACCATGACCTGGATGACTGAGAATCTCCATAGAAATTTAAGAAATCACTTTTTGCTGCCATCTAGTCAATGGATTGGAAGTCCTTTGTGGGGAAAAATTATTGGATGCAGTGCCTAAATACTGGCCTTCTAAGAACCATCAGCATAGTCTGCATGGCAGCTGGAGAATTTTTTTCCTACATTTGGTGATGTAGGAAAATCTCATGATGTCATGTGCTTCAGCTGTATGGCTATTTCAGATGTGTGGTAAAGGTGCATTGTGGAAGCAGCAACATTTGTGTGCTAGGTCCTTCTAGGCTCAAAGTCAGGAGGAAAGAATAGCAAAAGTAGCTGTATTGGAAAGACACTAGAATGTATGTATGTATGTATGTATGTATGTATGTATGTATGTATGTATATATTTTGCAGGTAGGATGTTCCTGGACTCTGAAGAAGTATGCAGAGATAGGGACAAGTAGTAGCATCTGAGTTTATTCCTTCTAGCCATTGTCTATCCACTGCAGGATGAAGGCGCCTTCTATATGCTTCCAACCAATACGCTCTTGACCCTTTCTTTTGCCTATTGGGGCAGATGGAAAACCAAAATAATATGCTGATGTGGAAGCTCTAACTTGTTTTAAATCTCTTTGGGGGACACTTTTTATCAAGTGGAATCCAATCTATAACTGCCTTAGTCCACCTGCCATCAGTTCTTCTTGCTACGTGACCAGCTCATTTCTATTTCAATTCTTTTACCCTCTTGATGCTGTCATATACTTTCATTTACATCTGAGTTACATTGATCCATTTGCAGATGGACTCTAGGATTCTTGATTTCTATATACACAAACTTGTAATCCACGTTTATCCTTTTCCTTTTTTTTTCTTGTACCTGCCTCGTACATAACAATATGTTTTTATATTGAAATCTGTGAGGTAGATTTTAGAACATTTTACAACTGCCACAATTTAGAAACTGAAGTTGGTTGTGGCTTCCTTTTTAATAAGTGGATGTGATAACAAGTAGTCTGAAACAAAACAAAACGTATGTCCTATGACTCACAGAGTTCACTGAGAAAAATCAGTGTAAAACACAGGTGGCAGCTGAGTGCACATTTCCCTCATTCTGTCAGTAGCTCACTCCACCCTGCTTTCAGCAGCTTAGTTTCTCCTTTCATTTCTTATTTGTTACTTCAGTCTCTTGCAATCTTTTAAGTGCTTTTGTCATACAGAAGACCTGTTTCTCACATGTTTCTTTTATTGCTTCTTGGCATTTGCTTAATCTTTAGATATTTACAGAAGACAGACTTTGAAATGATCTCTCTGGGAAACATCAAACAAACTTTTTGTTTTGTTTTATAGCTGTCATTTTGCTTGATAGGCTTACTGTCCAGGTATTGATTTTAGAGATGTAATTAGAAAAAGTTAAGGCAAGTTTGCAGTGCGTTACTTTGGAGATTCTTCCCAAACTCTTTTAAAAAGTTCGCTCTAGCTCAGATGATTAGGAAGGAAGAGGAAGGGGGAGCTTAGAATGGAGAAGTCAGCAACATTCGGAGAAGCTGCCCAGCATTCTGTCCCCTAGGATACAGCTGCAGCATCTCTTGGGCTGGAAATGGTAAATACATAAAACTCTGAAGTTGCACAATGAATAAATCAAAAGTAAATGGTAATTTTATATGATCTTTACCGAATGAATGGGATATCACGATATGAACATAAATAAGACAAATTGCAAAGTATTTCCCAATTAATGTAATGTATTAAATACTGATTAACAGTTTCAGCCAAAGAGCAAACTTTATCTATTTATTTATTTATTATTTGTATTTCTATGCCGCCCAACTCCCGGGGGACTCTGGGCGGCTTACAACAAAACAGTATGAACAGTGTGCAGTAAAAATTATTAAAACATTTTAAAAAACCATACACACAGTTTAGGTCAAATCTCTCAAGGTCGCAGTAGTGAGATCAGTGGCCCCAAGCCTGCTGGAAAAGCCAGGTTTTCACTGTCTTCCAGAAGGCCAAGAGTGTGGAGGTGGCCCAGACCTCAGGAGGTAACTGGTTCTAGAGAGCCGGGGCAGCCACAGAGAAGGCCCTCCCTCGTGGGCCCGCCAGCTGGCATTGTTTCGCTGACAGGACCCTGAGGAGACCAACCCTGTGGTCTTTTGTTAATTATGTTAAATTAACAAATGTTAAACTTCTGTTAATGAGTAAGCTGCCATAATTCAGAACTTTAACTACATAATATACATATACATATAAAGGTAAAGGTAAAGGTTCCCCTCGCACATATGTGCTAGCCGTTCTCGACTCTAGGGGGCAGTGCTCATCTCTG
>JANHFR010000679.1:114978-126623 GCA_032468015.1 Mimophis mahfalensis | reverse complement strand
CCCCCCCCTCCCCCCCCCCCGCACACACACATTTTTAATAGCCATTGAAAGCTACAGGGCAAGGTTAGCAAAAATGCAGTGATATTACTAGGACTGAACGAAATAAAATTTTGTCCCCATTTTAGGGGCTAGTTCTTTTAAAAATACAACATGGCTGGATTAATTTTGTAGATTTAGTACTAAATTTGGGAACCATTATTTCAGAGCATCCTAAGGTAATTAAGATGAAGCCAGAAGCATATCTAATAGAGGAACATTTCTATAGTTCAGAGTTGAACTATAAAGTACTTGATGCCATCTGGGCTCGGTTGTTTGTTTGCAGAGATTTCATTATCCAAATAGATAATATCATCAGTGCTTGAAGAGGTTACTAAGTTAGGTAATGTATCATCTTCTAGCAGATAATCAAACTTAGAGAGCACCAAGCCTCCACAAAATAAGTGTGATCTAGTCCTGATTTGTGCTCCCTTTATATCTTTTCCTTATTACTGTCAGTTCCAAAAGCCTTATCCTCCTCCTGACGCATCCCAGGATGACTTTAGCTTTTGAACTGCCAATCATTCTAGGGAGAGCAATAACCGTCTTCACATTCTTTAGACTAGTTTAAGGCCATGCCATAAGGCGGGCATCTAGATGCGTGCCAACCAGCGATGGAGGGATTGGTTAATGTGATTTGTTACGTGTTGAGAGGGGCGGTTGGATTAGAATCCTTCCTACGGGAAATGAAACTTTTGAATCAAGTTTAGGAATTGCTTCGATCTACCAACATGGAGTTTGCTAATAAACAGTAACTTGGATGAATCCTGTGTCTGAGTCGTGATAGATATGGCAAAACACTTTTGGAGCTTACCTATTTTCTTCTTTCTTAATCTGTTTCATCTCTCCCTCTCTTCAGTATTTCTCGGTTAATTCTGCTGACTTTACTTTGCTCCTGTTTTCCCAATTTCAGGTTATGGTTGTCTCCTATTCTTGACCTGGGTTGCCTTGAAAAACGGGCTATTATTACAATTAGCTATCCTTCTTTTACTTACAGTATCATTGATCTATCACTGTTTGCTGATGTTTGCTGATGACATGCTTTATTTTCAGAAAGCTCTTCATCCTCATCATCTAAATTCCAGCTTGCCTGAATTCTTGAATGCTCTATCAGGGTCAAGGGATAACTGTCCAGAAGGCAGCCTATCTGTAACCCATGCTAAAAATAGCTTTAGCGCACGGGTGTCAAACTTGCCTGTCATGTTGCCACCACATGATGTATCGTGATGTTTTTTCCTTTCATGGAGCTGTGGTATGCATGGCCTGCACGTGATGCTTGTGGGCCGCCAGTTTGATACCCCTGCTTTAGTGAGTTAACAGTAAGACCAGTTTCTTCTTGGGGTAGGCCTCCAGGTGTTGTGAGGAACTGTGGAACTTTCACTATGCTACAAGTGCTAATTTGCAACAGTTGGCTATTGATGTAACTTTCCTCTTTAATAATTCTACAGGTTGGAGATGAGGAGGAGATTTTGCCACCCAAGTTGAGAAGTGAAATGTTGCACTCTTTGCCAACAATGAACAACAATATCCAGAGTAAGGTCATTCTCTGTACCAGTCTTGCCTAGCTGGCTATCTTTCATCAACACTGTTAGATCTCAGATCCCCTAATTCCCCTCTAGTATGGCTGTTGGTTGGGGACTGTGGGAAGAAACGCAACATATTTGAAGGCATTGGGTTGAAGGAAGATGCTTGAAGCATTAAAAAAACAATGAGTTTTAATAAATTTGTGTATAAAATGAGATTTGTGCTTTGTTTGCTAGCATAAAAATAATTCTTGGAATAAATAAATTGATAAAATACTGAGTGGAACATGATATGGGTAACTTCTCTTAAGTATGCTATATTGTTTCATTTTGGGAAATGTCCTGCCAAGAATAATGAAAGCTTTCTGATGCATGGTTAGTCAGCATCTGGTATAAGGCAAAATGTTACATGTTATCAGAAGAGGCTGTAGATTCCTAAATTCAGGAAAAAAATTTAAAAAATGTGTGGCACTGGGAAAATGAAAGTGTAGTCAAACTAGCTGCATATTTTATTTATTTATTTATTTATTTATTCATTCATTCATTCATTCATTCATTCATTCATTCATTCATTTTAATTTAATTTGCTTTATTATTTATTCCAGTTTATATGCCACCTTTCTCCAGAGACTCAGGGCGGCTTACATTCTTTAGAAGCACAATTCAATGTGCTTAGCAATAGCCTTCATTCTTTGTATATGCCTGCTTAGTAGTGGCATTTTTACAAAGTCAGCTTATTGCCCCCAACAGTCTTGGGTCCTCAATTTACCTACCTTGGAAGGATGGAAGGCTGAGTCAACCTTGAGCCTGGTGAGATTTGAACTTGCCTTAATTACAGGCATCTGACAATTTAAGGGTATAAAAGAAGTATGTAGCTTATTTGTAAACGAATACCTTCTTTTCTCAAGAAATCTTGTAGAAAATTGTAAACTGAAATCACAGACTGTTATTTTTAAAAAGGATCCTAGCTTTATTTAAATCTCATTATAATCCTAACAAAACAAATAGTGCTTTACTAATTAAAATGTTGGCCTCGATCAGTAGTAGATAATGAACAGATGAACTCATATATTACCCTTTTCTTTAAGAAAGAACTGAAGAAACTTCTTGAATGAGAAGTGGCACAAAGAAATGAAAAACAAAGAAAGTCCAGTTGCCTCTTCAAAAAGCACCTTTCAGTTTAAGAAAGCAAAGAGATGTTAGAGATGTAACGTTATTTTGTTCTGACATGCGTTCCATGTGATGGTTCATGGTTGGATTATGTGAAGGAGCTTGTTTTAAGAGTGAATGCTCTTAACATAAACTCAACATAAACAAGACCATTTTTCATTTTTGTGTTACCGGATTATCTGTTAATCCTTTGCTGAGAAGGAAAAATGATTTTCAGTTAGTATATAGAATCTGAATGATGGAAACCAAAACATTGTTGACTAAAAAGTACGCTAAAGCACTTCTTTTGTTGTGCAAAGAAACTGAAAGATACAACCATTAGAAAAAGATAGTGTTGTGGTTAAAGTAAATAGACCTTATCTGCTGGGTTAAGTTTTGTTGTCAGTGAAGAAAAGTCATCACTCAGAGTTTGTTCGGAGATACCTTATTGAAGGTATAGCAGGGTATTTTTTCAATTCCTGCATTGTTGGAGGTCCAAAGTCAAAAGTATAGTGATTATTCTAGATTTAGAAAGATAAGGACTGGCACATTAATGTAGATTAATCATCTGCATCATGTTCATTTATACTTGACAGGTACTTCCTCAGCTACCAGATTCAGGCAGAACTGGTCTATCCAGGCCCTTTGTTTCAAATGTTGACAGAGCCACCTCTTCAAAGGTGGTATTCAGCCGGTTCTGGAGTACCAGTAGGGAAAAAATTGACTGGTTTGGAGAACTGGCTAATACCACCTCTGGTTAGCCCTGCCCCACCCCACCCAGCTCCTCCTCTCCCTGCCCCTTCCAGGAGATCCATGTGCCCCATTTTGTCTCCCAGGTAAGTGCAGGGAGGCTTGCTAGGTCCAAAACAAGGCATAGGGAGGAGCACTGCCGTCCCCCGGTTCCCCGTTTTTGCTCCTAGGAGGCTGCAGGGCAGCTTGCTAAGCCCAAAACAGGGCATGGGGGTGCAGTGCATACTCCTGTGCTCTGTTTTTGCTCCCAGGAAGCTGCAGGGAGGCTTGCTAGGCCCAAAATGGGGTGCAGGGGGTACAGCACCGCACCGCGTGCCTTGTTTTGGCCATAGCAGGCCTCCCTGAAGCTTCTGGGAGCAAAACTGGGCACGGGAGGCTCTGATTTCTTGCACAGAGTGTTCCCAATGAAGCAGAAATAACAACTCTATTGAGATAATTGCTATGTAATAATACCATATGGCAATGATTTGTAGATTAAGGTAGGGCAATGCAAGATGTAAAAACAACACTGCATATAGTAAAATTTTATGATCCTAGAAAATCAGTTATGTAGTCAGCTGCATCTAAGAATAGTTAGACACTTGCTTTCTTTAAAAAAAAAAGGATCTTCTATCATGAATTTTGACTGAAGCAGAATAAATTATGCCTAGGTAAGAGAAAATTGCCATTGGATCTAAGATATATCATAAGTGTTCCTGATTTGTATTCTGTCAGGCCATGGCTGACCTAAAATGTTTTCAGACCCTTGGGAAGGTGGTGGCTTGTTCCACGTTCAAAACAAAACATTGACCTGGCTTTGTATTCTGTCTTTTGAGAAATGTTATTTACTTTTTCAGTTCTCCATCAAGTGCAAGGGTAGATTAGTTGATTTCATTACCCAAATCAATATTTGGAATTACTTGAGTAGTACCATCAGAATGGCTTAGATTTTTAAAGTAAGTAGAACCTGTTTTGCAACAATTACATTAGTCTATGAAAGATTTAATTTCTGTTTAAAGTATCTAGTGATGGCTGGGAGTAAGATTATCGTCCATAGTAATAGGAAAACAGAAATGCTTAGTTGCTTTCATAAATTAAATCAAGAGTTACATTATGTGTCAGTAATTGGGAAACTATGCATTTAGCAAGGATGACGCACTATGTAGAAAATGTGCTGAACAGTGCAAGCTTTGTCTAGAGCAGAGGCCAAGCAACAAACAAACACAAAAACATTGTTAACTCATGAAATTCTAGAGATATCATGGTGTGAAATAGCTGATGACATTTGTTAATTTGGTAGACATAGCTGCTTTCAGTGAATTCAGAAAATGTCAGATAAATCAGCTTTGTGTATTTTAAAATTACAGATGTATTTGCTACTTATATATTCTACATCATGCTGTATGTACAGATATTCCACTTTGCCAGTTGAAAAAACATCATAATTTAAAAGGTCTTGGAACAATATTAACACAGTCCAGTTCAAGATACCCTCAGCCAAATTGAATGGGGGACTGGACAATAAACAGTAAGCAACTGAACAGTATATAAATGAATAGTATTTTATAAAACTGTAAGGAACAGGTAAGAAAGGTTGTTAAGTTTTAGTGGAGGTTTCAGATAGAGTGTTGATTGGCCTGGAGTGCTCCCTAGTATAGTTTTTGATGGGCCACGTATTGAGGACAGACCGTTTGTTCTGGTTACAGGGAAAGCAGAGAAAATGTTAAGATCAACAGGAAAGTTACTTTAAAGCATGAGAGTGTATCTTTGTGAAAACAGCAAAAAGTTGTCACCTGACCAAAACAATAAAACCATAACTAGAGCAATAATTGCATTATGTTGAGAATTCAAAAGGAAATAAATATTGACGGAGGACCTCTGGGGGACAACTGTACAATCTCAAATTTAGGTCAGAGAAATCTTGAATTGGCAAATAGAATTTGAAACTGAGCTGCAGTAGACAACCCACCATATGGCTTCCAACAGCAATGGTTTCAGCAGCTGGCTCTAGTTCACAATTGCCAGAAGCTGAAAGAGGTGAAGGTTTGGACAAGTTCCAGAACACCAAACTCAGAATTGGAAGGAACAATGGTAGGGTAAACATAGGAGTGCATGATAAATTCAATATCCTGTTCATTGTCCAGAATTAAGATAGTTTGAAAATATTTAAAGCATATTTTGATCCTATTTTAATAATATATGTAAAGATATAGTTAATGTAGAATAATGTAATGTTAACCTTTCCTTATGGGGAATAATGAAAGTGAAAATATGTGGTATGTTTCTAATATGTTAAGGATGCCTTTCAAAATAAACAGGTTATGTTAAAACGTATGGTGTAATAGTATATGTGCAGCTTGCATTATGCTGTTCTATTTCATTTTTGGAGGTTGCCTGCTAAGAATAAAGAAAAGTATTTGATGCATACCAAATGACCCCTTCCTGTACTGCATCATGCCTGCTTTGAAGGGAATTATTTGCATGTATATCACATAAAATTGTTTGCATCAAGCAAACACAGTGATGCAGAGTGCTGATTGACAAGTGCAGCCTGAAACTGCAGTTGAGCAGAAAGGCCAAATTATATGCCTATTTGATTGGAATCATGCCACTGTGGAATTCAGCTAACAAGTCAGCCCTGTATTCTGCCTGATACACCATCTAAAGCAAACTTCACATCCTGACTCACCTACACATTTCTCAGCTATCAGGGAGAGAACTGTAGTATTCTCTTGCACGTTCATAGACAGCCCCATTAGTAAAAACATAACAACTGGAAAAGCCCCCACATTAAGCTGGAAAAAAAATTGAGTTCTGACATGAAAACAATGCCACTGTTCAGGTTTCTGTCACTGTGTTCCATTCCTTTCCAATAATTTTTGTTACAAGGGAACTCTAGGAAAAGTCTAGTTTCAGTTTTAGCCAGCTGCCTGGAGGCTGACATTAAATAAGAGGGAGGTATAAAATATAAATGTTCATGCCATTTCACTGTGTTTTATAGGCCCAGGAACTTTTGGGCAACACAATAAATGAGGCATTCAGTGAAGAAAAATTCAAACATGAAATAGAACATATATGTGACATTGGTTTTTCAAATTCATTTTCTAATTGCTCAGCTTTACTTCTGATAATATCTCAAGTCTAATCCATCCATACAAGTTACTTATAACATGTAGTATAGAATACAACTCTTCTGTTGCTTATTTGCCATTTATTTAGTGATATTAAGACAAGGAGAATGATAAAGATATCACCAATTCATGCCCTAAGTAAAGTGTACAATTCATAGAGGTTAAATCATGAGAATAGCTTTTTATGTTTAATAATTACTAGCTACAATAACTACGTGATGGTTTGATTTGTAGCTTAAAATTAAGCCTTGGTTATAGAACCAATATCTCATGAAGTTTTCAGGAAAATTTGTTGCAATGTCTTTCTTGAAAAATCATGGCAGAAAGAGTGAATTTGTAGAATAAGAGCCTCAGTGGCACAGTGGTTTAGAGTGCAGTACTGCAAGCTACTTCTGTTGACAGCCGGCTGCCTGCAATGTGGCAGATAAAATCTCACCAGGCTGAAGGTTGACTCAGCCTTCCATCCTACCAAGGTGGGTAAAATGAGGACCCAAAATTGTTGGGGGCAATATGCTGACACTGTAAACCATTTAGAAAGGGCTGGAAAGCACTATGAAGCGATATATAAGTGCTATTGCCATTTCATGGCTGGGGTTAATAAAATTGGAAAGCTTTTAATTTTTTTAAAGCTAAATCATTTTTCTACATTATAAGCAAACTAGCAAAATCTTTCTTTTGCAGCTTCTTCATATTAGTATTTTCTTAGCTTTTTAATCTGAGAATGACTTGTTTCATCTCCTACTAGATCTCCCGATGCCCATCTCCACTGTCAATGCCCATGTCCTACTAGATCTCCCGATGCCTATCTGCACTTCAGCTTGTCTCTCTTCCCCCAATGGCAGCCCCATTCCAAAAACCAAGCCCCTCAATCCTTATGACTGGAAGCTTCTATTATCCTCAACAGCTATCCAGGCACTCTGAGGCAGCTTCACTAGATTGTTGTCATTAATGAATGAGTATAATGTGCTGATTAAAATTTTAAGACTGTATATCTGATTGAAAGGAAAGAGTGACTAGTTTCACAATTCTGGAAGCACCTCAAATCTTCATTGGAGGCATTGTACACAATTTTTTATTTGATGGCACCTTTATGAGGGCATTCTAAATCAGCTTCCATGCGATAGCTGTGTCACTGTCCCAGTTAATGTGGTTTATGGACTTTTCTGAAGTAACACTTCAGGTTTTAAGATAGGGAAAATATTTCTGTTGATATGCACTCTCTCCTCTTCTTTTTCAAGCATCTGAGGAATTCAATACACATGTCTCGGACACCTTTATACAATTCTTTGTGAGGATGATTGGTCACTATCCAGCACATATCAAATGGAACAGAAATGGCACAGGCAGCTTCCAAGAACAATCATTTTGCAAGGCTATCACCTCGAAGACCAACCGCAGATTTGTGAAAAAATTTGTTAAGACTCAAATGTTCTCATTATTTATTCAAGAAGCAGAAAAAAGCAAGAAGTGCATAGAAGGTAAATCCCTTGTTGTTGTTGTTGTTACCTTGACATTACATTCCAAACACAAAGAGATAATTCCTCAGCTAGCAAAAACTTCTCAGAGAATAGACTGAGGATAGCAGTCATGCCCTAACCCAAGGTTCTAAAGGTAAACAAATCCTTAGACTACGTATGTATGTATGTATGTATGTATGTATGTATGTATGTATGTATAATCTGAGGTTATAATATGCTAACCTGGCATCATTTTAGATGCTGCTTTGAGCTCTTTGGGCATATGGGAAGATGTAGCAAATGGCAAGGGTTTGATAGGTAAGCAAAACTAAATATGCTAAGTGTGGGATGAGGCAGTCCCTTCCAACCCTTTTTTCCTATGTTCTATATATTTATTCTTATCTAATTGTTCTTAGTGCAGGGATTCACATGGCCAGGCAATCTACATTAGCCATTGCTTCCTAGTTGTTATAGAAGTCATATTTTTTAATCAAATAAATATTGACCTATGGAACATTTTATCAAAGTCATGTGTAGAGATCATTGTAAGAGATGTTTACATGTTGCAGACATAATAACTAATGTACCTTTTGTTTTAACTGCAGGATATTTTCAGCAGAAATTAAATGAATATCAAGAAGAAAAGAAGTACAGGAGACTCTCCTGAATCTTTGCTTCACAAGTCCCTAGGAGATAGGCAGGTCTGCAACTCATCGTCCACCTGGATTAAGTCCGTAGGTGAAAGATACCGTTGGTATTATTAGCTGTCCTGGTAGTACCTGTGCTTTGTACGTAAACCATGAAAAGTCATGGGGAGCCTTGGGTACCATTTTCTACATTTTCCTTTTCCTTGTGGCTGGCATTACGTGCTGCTCGTTACTTGCCTGAAATTTTGTAGTCCAACTGACAAAAGCTGCAGTTCCACAGAAAGAATGGCAACATAAAAACTATCTTATGAAACACTCCTATTTTGATAATAGGATTCTACATTTTTTTTTAAATTTTGTCAGATGCAATAAACAATGTATAAGAGAGAATGTACTGGAAATAATGAGACAATTACATTCGTTGGAAACATTTTTATTCTCACTAAACTGGTTTCCAGGCCAAAAATCTTATGTTGAATGTTTGTACCTGATGGGATTATAAAATGGATGTTAGCTTTTCATATGCATTCTATACTTGGCTATGTTTTAAACAGGAATGCTTATCCCACTATCACATGAAATTTCTCCTACTAAACAATTTAAATGAGAGAAGTAGAACCACAATATTAGATTAAAGAATGACTTGAAGAGCAGAGGAATAAAGAAACAGAAAAGCAAACACATCTCTGGTCAATTTTGTAAAGGAGGTTGTCCACCCAATTCGACCCATTCCACCACTATAAAATATAATCAATGAATTGGGAGACACACATTCTTGTACTGAATATTGGGGATCCAGGAGAACAAGCAAACCCAGGGATGCTATCTTTGAGGGATTGTTGCTGTTCCTAGCATCATAAGAGGCATTGTAGTGTCACAGTTAGAACAAGTAACTGCCAGTGAACAGTTAATTAGACATATTTGTTCCTATTTGAATGAATGAAATTCTTAGGGGCCTAAAACTTGGGGAATTTCCAGTGCTAATTTGGAAAATATTAATCAAATCTATCATTTAGCTAGAAAAAAAAAATCAACAATTTTCTACATCCAGTGTTCATTTCCAGGATGGTTGACGATATGTCATCCTCCAGATTTTTAGTCACTTCAACGATCTGATGGTTAGCTACATTAGTTACAGATGGTAAGAACTGAAATCTAACACACTTGAATAGTACTAGGTTGCCTTAGTTTACCTTTAAGTTCTTCTTTATATGTTAAAAATACTAATATAGACACTGAGTAGGATGATTCCAATATAAGAATATAAATCTGATATGTAACAGTTATCTCAGGAGCTGTAGATTTTGCATACCTTTTCTAAAGATAGAAAGGTTGTCTTTGTTCTCCCTGAAATATACTGTCACTATGATGAAATAGAGAATGCAAGTAAGGATTAGCTTGGAGAAAACTGGGTCAACCAAATCTGCTATCTTCCAATTTCCCCAACATGCTTTGCCTCAAGAATAAATAAGTAGTGTCATCTCTTTACAACAGGTGGAAAATAATATTTTAAAAAAGCAGTGGGAGGGGGCAATAGACATCCTTCTTGCATAAGTTCAGCAGAGTCAGCCTATTGCCCCCAACAGTCTGGGTCCTCATATTACCAACCTTGGAAGAATGGAAGGCTGAGTCAACCTTGAGCCAGTGAGACCTGAATTGCCAGACTGCTGCAGCCGATGATCAGCAGTAGTAGCCTGCAGCACCACTGTGCTACTGCGGCTCTTGCATAAGTTCTAAATAGAAAGGCCTATTATAATGGCAGTCCTGGACTTTAAATCCTGGGGTCCCACATTCGTTTAAATGCAGTACTGAAGAGTAACCTTTTGGCTGACTGTCCTTCCCATGCTTATTAAATCCACAAATCTGCAGTCATAAATTCAAAGTTTTTGTATATAATTCAGTGTCACATTCACATCTTTAAATACTGTGATCTTTGTAATATTAGTTCACTTAAGGTTATTAAATGAAAACAAGGCAGTAGTGGACATCTTATCATATAAATAAACTTTTCCTCAGGCCAACTGTTTTAACCCCCTTCTCTTCGCTGTATATTAAACATGAAATGTTTGCTGAATTAGTCTGATCCTAAGATGAGAAATATACAATAATTTTTTACGTTTAGCCATTGCTTTGTTAAGATGGGATACTCCAGGTTTTCGTTAGAGGGTCTTTAAAAAAATAACTGCTATCCAACTTTATTATGCAGTATTCTTTTAACTGTAAAGAATATTATCGACTTAAAATTATTTGTAACGGGACATGGTGGCTCAGTGGCTAAGACGCTGAGCTTGTCGATCAGAAAGGTCGGCAGTTCAGTGGTTCGAATCCTGAGTGCTGCATAATGGAGTGAGCTCCCATAACTTGTCCCAGCTTCTGCCAACCTAGCAGTTTGAAAGCATGTAAAAATGCAAGTAGAAAAATAGGGGCCATCTTTGGTGGGAAGGTAACAGTGTTCCGTGCACCTCTGGCGTTTAGTCATGCTGGCCACATGACGATGGAGATGTCTTTGGACAGCGCTGGCTCTTTGGCTTTGAAATGGAGATGAGCACATAGTCGGAAATGACTAGCATATATGTGCAAGGGGAACCTTTATCTTTACCTAAAATTATCTGAAACACATCCCAGTACTGACAATAACTTATGAATTTAGGCATTGCTAATGTCTCATGTCAAACTATCAAAATTCCAAGAAAGTTTAATTGAATACACAATAAAATTTCTTTTCAAAATGTTCTCAAGATGCCAATGAAGATTCTCCTTCTCTTGGGGTTTGGTGCTCACTTTGAACTTTTCTTCCCACTAAAACAATTGATCTCTTTTGAAGATAACAGACAACAGAAGGGCAGGAAGTAACCTAAGATCAAACACTTATGAATATGTAGGATAGTGTATCATCTGTTACTTATGAATATATATGCCTCCATCATTGTTCCCATCTCCTGTAATGTACAAATTTTTTTTAAATCCCATTTA
>JANHFR010000679.1:71805-82133 GCA_032468015.1 Mimophis mahfalensis | reverse complement strand
ACAAAGGGAGCGAGCTCTGATTGCCTCCGTCGTTTTCCGTCCACTTCGTACAGGCCCGCCCTTAGAGGGCGGGGGCAGCGGTGAGATGTGGCGGTTGCAAGAGAGCGTGAGGTAGTAAATTAACTCGGATAACCTCGTTTGGGGGGATCGACTGTCAGAGCGTCCTTAGCCAGCACAAACGACGGCGGGGTTATATCCAGTCAGGCGCCACCCTGCAAGGGAGAACGCTGCTTTCTCTGCCGCTCGGGCCGGAGGAGGAGGTTGCCGAGTGCCGACGCGCTGCTGGTGGCAGAGTTAAGTTTATATCGTGTAAGACAATTTTTTAAAGTCTAGTCCTAGACCCAGGATATGTCCGGGGTGAGGGTGAAGTCCTAAAATGAAAGCTCAAGAAAAGTAATCGTTGCAGCTGTTGCTTATCTAGTCTGTATTTTTCAAATCACCAGGAGAAGAAACAAAAGTGAAACTGCAATGGCTACTTCTCCATACTACAGTATGGAGAACAGAGAGTTTAAAACTTTTATTGATAGCGTAGTTTAAAGATGCAAGTGGTTTTCTGTGCTTAGTTCTCTCGTCCAGTTGGTCCAAATCATATAGAGGTTTTGAATTTTGAATTGCATTATAGGGAGAGAGAGATTGATAGATAAAAAGATTGATTGATAACTGGCTGAGATTTGTCTCGGGACAGTAAATGGTTCATTGACAAGGACTAATTGAGTTTCAAAATGCAGAAAATATTGGTTGCATGGGTTTTACTTTGACTAGGTATAGAATTTAATTGGCATCCATCACCCCAGTTCTAAGTCACAATGGATCAGACTATAGCCATTTAGCAAGGCACAGTCTTATATCTATATCTATATCTATATCTATCTATCTATATAAATAAATAAATAAATAAATATAATGGATGTGTGTGTGTGTTCCAGCATAACTCTGGAACGCCTCAAACAATTTCAACCCAACTTGGTACACAGATGACTTACTCTCTGGAAACAAATACTGGGTGTGTGTGTGTGTGTTAAAACACCCCTAACACCCTTTGGCTTGTGTTTTCTGTGAAGATACATTGCAGTGGAGTTGCCATGGTAACGGTTTCACAGTACTCCACAAGGGTGTTTCTAATGTGGCCTGCCTGTACCACTATGAGACCAACACAATGTATGTCACACAGATCACATACAAGATAACATTTCTTGATGCTTCTGGGGGCACAGGGAAAACATTTTTAACTAATTTGCCCAGACGTACTGGACTTAATTAATTTAAATATATTTAATTTGTATTTTCAGTTTAATTCCCTGTACACCGGCCTGAGTCCATTTTGGAATAGGGCGGTATATAAATCGAAATAATAAATAAAATAAATAATAAATAATTGTTTCTGAAATCGGCTGAGGGAGAAGTTGCTCTTGCCATCACCTTTTCAGGAGTCGTTATTGCAGAAATGTTAATGGAAGGAGGGAGGACAGCCCATTCTGCACTTAACCTTGCCATGTGACATCACCATTCCTGTCTAATACAGAATTGGGATAAATAAATACCTGGGAAACGCCAGGTTATCGGCTAGTATGTAGTAATGATGAGTTAGAAATCAAGATGGAGTTTTATTCTCCTCTACAACTCATAATATTTTTAAATAATTGCAGAAGCAAAATCAGCCCTTCTTTGTAGGTGCTTTTTAAAATCTTGAAAAATGGAAGACAGAAAAAAATAAGTTTCTTCTCATTCTGCCCATTCCCTTTTAAGACCTTTCAGATCTTCAACAATTCCGCTTTCTTTCTTTTACTAATACGTTTTCATATTATCTCATCTCAGTGGGCAATTAATGTCTCACTATTACCAATGTTAAAGTGCAGTAGTTGATTATGTAAGGATATTCTATTTTGCTGGTTGCAATTCCAGTGGCACATTGTAGTGCAACAAAATAAAATACTTACAGAATGTTGTTTTGTTCCAGAATTAGCTTGTGTGGGTGTGTTTCTTATATCATCATAATTTATTACAGAGTCTTTGATACTGTCTCTATTGTTGAATCAATGTGGCTTATAAAGTAAAGATTACATTAAAATATAACAATAGAAACATGCATAGAATATATTATATAACAATCCATAATAGGCAGTGTCCTTTATTTTCTATTGTTTGTCCTACCCTTTGGAACATCTCTCTCTCTCTCCTTCTCCCCCCACTCTTTCACACACGCACACCCCAGAGATCAGATTAGCCTTGAACCTATCAGCTTTTCATAAGGCCTTAAAGACTTAGGTGTTTTTTTTTTTAAATTCCATTTATATGCTGCCCTTCTCCGGAGACTCAGGGCAGCTTACAACCTCTTGAAACACTGGTTTTGCCATTGGATGTCGAGATCCCAATGTGGGCCAGAACCTATGCCTTAATTATGTTAATGTTGATAATTAATGGATTTTGGAATAACATGGCTATGAATTGTGTTCTGTTTTTAAATATGGTTCTATATTTTGTTATATTAATTTTTATATTGCATTAATGTTATTTTGTTTTTAATTGCTGTAGCTACCCAGTCATACATTTGAAATGGACAAGTTATAGAAATCAAAATAATAACTCCTGTGTACATCCTTTACTCATTCCACAGCTTCCAAATATACCTTGAAAAAGGTGAAACTTAGTAAGCCTTTTATTTAACGAAAGTGAGTATGAATTTTATTTCAGAGATAAATTATTCTTCAAGAAGGCAACTTCCACTTTGAGAGATTGTCTCTGAACTCTCATGGAAGATGCAACTCTTAGCATATACTCCTATTCTATTTGAAGTAAGCAATCTTAGAGATAATCAGGTCCCATGTAGACTTTATAGCCTATTGATTGTAATTGTAGGCATCAGGCTAAAAACTGGGAGACTGAGTTCTAGTCCCACCCTAGGCATGAAGCATCTGGGTTCCCTCATGCCGTGGTGGTGGTGCAGCCGTGGTGGTGCAGCGTGTAGAGTGCTGTACTTAGCTGCCAGGTGGCTGCAATTAGGCAGTTCGAATCCCACCAGGCTCAAGGTTGACTCAGCCTTCCATCCTTCCGAGGTGGGTAAAATGAGGACCCATATTGTTGGGGGCAATACGCTGACTTGGTAAACTGCTTAGGGAGGGTTAAAAGCCCTGATAAGCGGTATGTAAATCAAATGCTATATAAATCAAATGCTAAATGCTATGCCAGTTTCTTGACAAAAATGCCATATCCAGTCTAAACATCTGGCTGACATGATAGGCACCTGCATGCAGTCCCAAAACAACTGGAACACCACTTGAACACCACTGGCATTGACAAAATCAACACCAGTCAATTGTAAAAGGCATCTTTATTTGGAATAGACTTACATCCTGTGTCAGTATCTTTTAACACTATCAAACAATATCTGCCTATCCAAGGTTCTTGGGCAAGACTGTGGGAGGACAAAAATGCAAAATCCAGTCTAAACATCTGGCTGACTGCGCAACAAACCATAATATTAAAAAACTAGCACTTTGCAGGACAATTGGAAATGAATCGGCATCTCATTCAGCTCCTGCAGTGCTGGTGTTATGTGACATATCAGATTATTTCCTTTAGATATATTTTGCATTACCTCCAGTTTCTAGATGGTCTTTAAAGGTGTTGGGATGGAAAATGATAGAGGCATGAATGTGGTTGCACTTTCTATTAAGGTTATCAACATTTTGATTTGATTTTTCATTCCCCCACTTCCTATTCTAAAAACATTCACACATGCTTCAGATAATTTGTTCACTTTATCATATTTTGAGTTACAGTTAGAACATAAATAGGGAAGCTGAAAATACTGTTTCTAATGATGTCCTGATTCAATAATTCAATGAAAAGATTGGACTGGAGATATTTTCAAATACAGAGCAAAAGTATAGTTTATTAATGAATTGGAAGAAATGGGATGATGTAGAAATGTTATAAATAAACATAATTTATTTGCTTTCAGGGAAAGAACAAAGAAAAATGGTTGGTTGGTTATTTGTTTGTTTGTTTGTTTGTTTGTTTATTCCAGTAGTTGAATCTGTGGATCATTTTGAAATGTGGTGGTTTCAGCAAGGACTGAGCTGCTTGCCCTCTGCCCTAGTTATTTGCTCATCTGCTTCTTTTGTGTTTCCATATGTTGTTGGAGTTCTCTTATACCATGTTGACCCTTTGGTACCCTATATCAGGTCAGTATACTTTATATTTTTGCACTGCAATTTATTTTCTAATGTTACGCCTATGAAACTTTTCTTACTCCTGTTTTTTACGCTAAACGTTTTAAAAAATGGAGATTGTTATAAAATGAATTTGAAAGACTTAATAGCAGTAGTGGATTTTTTTTCTTCATTGACATTTTTCCTTTAACAAACATTGCTAGGTTTATCTCCATGTATCAAAATGGATGAATTTTATTTCATAATATATGTATGTTCCCATTCATTGTGGAATTTCACAATGCAAGTAATTCTGAACTTAAAGACTAGAGTTGAAATTATAATGGACTCCACCAAAGGTACTTATGAGTCACCTCCCTCACAGTCACATGACAACATTTCGGGCACTTGGTCAATATTTATGGCCATTTGCAGCATCCCATGGTCATGTGACAATGATTTACATTTTACTGAAAATTGGCATTTACTTCCAATTTTATCAAAAACATTTGGTAGCAAACAATGGGTTCACTTAATGATTGTAGTGTTTGTTTAATGACACTGGATCTGCAAAAAAGGACCCATTTGATGTCCATCACAAATTACAGCTGGAATGGGCAGTCTGCATTAGGGTCATAAGTCAAGAACTATCTCCAAAGATGCTTATTGAATCATTCTCAAGTTGTTCATAGGTTCAAGAAATTTAATTTCAAATAATGTCAGATTTTATCCTCTTGGTTCTTTTGGTTTATATTATCGGAACTTTCATTTACTTCTGAAATTAGTGTATAAAACCTTTTTCTTTTCTTCCTTCTCTCTGCACCACATCCAGTTTTGCTGTAGATTTAAATTCTTATATTTAAATCTTTTATATTTTCCAGATTCCAGTAGCTCATGGGTGTCCAACCTTTTGGTTTGCTTGGATCACATATGCGGTCTTGGACCACATATAAAAATATTATATATAAAATATATAAATAACAAACTTCCTTTATTTTTAAAAATATTGTTGTAACATCTTATGAGGCTACGTTACTACCGTAACTGTTCAGGGCTGCATGTCACCCATGGACCGCAGGTTGGACATGATGCTCTAGCTAATTAGTAGAACTTCAGACAGCTCATTCTAAACGAAGGAACTACGAAAATAATTTTTACTATTTTGAGATGTGAAGGACAGACACTTGGTGTAGATTTTGACTGTAGAACTAAGTATTCTCTTTTGCTGGTCCCTTGTAATAGAGATGTAGTTGCTTTGAGTCATGGAGGCCAAGATATAGTCTGAAACACTCGACATCTTTAGTAGACCAATTTTTAGTTCTAAAGCAAGTCATCTGAAGTTCATTGTAGTTTATTATTAGAGAATTAAAAAATAAAGAGCTTTGAGAATTTGCATGTACAATTGTACAATGTTAAACAAGGTATGCTATTTCGTTTATCTCCTAGTTTGATATGTTACTTCTCAAAAATTTGTATTTGCTTATGAATTGCAAGACTACAGTGTCTATTATAAAGATATTTGATCTCTTATATATTATCTAGAAAGCGATAGCCTAGGCCTGAGTTTTAGATGATATTTTGTAAGTATCATTGTATAATTGAAACTGGAAATAGTATATCTCTGCAATGTGTTTGTCTCCAAAATAGCACTGACTGCAGTTCCTTGTGTTGTCATTTCATTTATTAAAGTGTAAATTCATTATTATTGATATTATCAATGTTTGACATCAATTACTACTTAGGGATTTCAGTGAGATCTTTGGCTTTTGACCTTGGAAGACTATTTTACCTCAGTGTTCTTAAATGAAACTGAGAAGAAATATTAAGAGTCAGATTTATGTCATATCAACAGTCTTAAGTCACTCTGAAGTGACTTATGTAAAACATGTGTAACTGCTTATGCTATGTAAATAGCTATTACTTACAAATATGTATTTCCTGTTTTTAAATATATATGCTTTGATAAGTATAATTGTACAGTGGAACCTCTACTTACGAATTTAATCTGTTCCGAATGCATTTTTGGAAGTCGGAAAATTCGTAAAGCGAAAAGTGCCTTCCCATAGAAAATGCATTGGGAACGGATTAATTCGTTCCGGAGCCTAGGAAAAAGACCCAGACTCCCAGGTTTTTGTGGAAACCTCTTTATGAGGTGCACTTTAATGGCATGAAAAGTGCACAGCAAAATTACGTTTGTAAAAAAAACTTTTGAAAAAGAACTTTATCAGCTGTTCAGGACCAGGTCATAAGTCGAGGAAATTGTGGCTGTCATTCGGAAGTTGGGGGAACCGCAGCTAAAAGTGCCAGCGGTTTCCCCGTTCGGATGTTGAAATCTTCGGATGTCGAGTTGCTCGTTAGTCGAGGTTCCACTGTACTCAGTTTACTGTATGACAAACTATTTCAATACAGTTTGGCTGGATCTATTTTACCACCTGACAAGTTAGGAAAGTTCCTTTCTGAATTTCTTTCTCTGCCCATTATGCACCTGTGTGCTACACCCTTTCTTAACTGATCATTTCCTGGGAAGCATTTCTTCCCCTGTCTTCTAAGGTCAGTCCCACATATTTTTTGAAAGGAGAGAAAAATAATTGGATACGTTGCTAACCTTAGCTGATTCTAAAGAATTTAGCAGGCTCATATGTAGGAGTAGTTGGATAAAAAAAATCTCCAGGAAGTCCCAGGTATGTAGGCTAGATATGGAATTTAAAAATATATCATGGAGTTAGGCAAACCGCTATCCTGCAAGAATCTATGTAGTTATCAAAGAAATCTTTATCTTTACTCATACTTATCATTAGTGTCAACATTAATAATGGGTGTTAGTTGTGTATTCCATAAGTTTTGCCATTCCAATTGCATTGCAGGATGCTTAGTATCATACGTTGCTTATCTTTCAGTGATACAGGAACAACACCTCCAGAAAGATGCTTGTTTGGAATAATGTTATGTTTTACTTCCTTCTTGGGTAAGTACGTAAAAATAATACTGAGCTGCTGAGATTGCTTAGTTGTGAACTTTAATGAGACTACAGAGCTGAATAAATCTTAAGTAAAGGAAAAGTACATTCACCGAAAGATGTTTGGGATAATACAGTTGGTATATGTAATTGAGACAAAAACAGTACAGTTTTACAGACTTTAAAGGCTGAAACAGTTGTACAGAGTTGCATCTACTCTAATGAAATAGTCTGAAAATCTATTCAGTAACACATGGGCAGAGTAGGGGAGCACGGGATGTTGAGCTATTGCAGGAACAGCTAAATAACATCTTGCTGTCCTCTTTACATTCACAGTAAGTAAGCTATAGTTACTTAACTGTAGTTATTGAATGGCTGGATTAAAAATCATGGTTGGGAGATTTCTCCAAACCCCTTATATCTAGCATGAAAGTAGTCCTCAGACAGTTAATTTACTTCTACAATTCTTTTCTTATGTCTTGCATAAAAGACCACGATTTCATATGGCTATAATTGTTTCTTAGTCTTCATTGCATTTGATATCATGCTTCTCTATTATTACTCTGCTTCAATTGTTCATTCACAGGTATTGCCACCATGTATGTTCGATACAAACAAGTCAGTGCTTTGAACCCTGAAGAACCTAAGATGCTCAGACTCAATAAGGCTGGCTTAGTGATTGGAATATTTAGCTGTTTTGGGGTTTGCATCATAGCAAACTTCCAGGTTTGTGTTTTGCCTGTGGTGATTGAATTACAAAATCTTCATCATAAGACTGTAATAGCCTAGTCTAAGCATCTGCCCAAATGAAGCTTGATAAGAAAGGTTCATGTGTTTTATTATTTGACATTGGGAACACCATTTTCCCCACCATTTCTTCCCTGCTTCCAAAAAAAGAGATAGCACAAGATACAGAATATATTTTGAATAGTATGTGTCTACTTGGAAGCACCTTTAATTGGTATTGATTGGCTTTTATAATATAGTTGGATACCCAGGATGTTTCTGTAGCTATTTTTTAATTTTATTTACCATAAGCAATAGGATATAAATCAAATAAATATAAGTTACTTTTCAGTTTCCAGGACAAACTCTTGGTATTTGGAGTGATTTTACTTTATTTAGATAATATTTTTAAAATGGATATATTTGCAGGCAAAACACTACATTATTAATAGAATTAAGTTAAATAAAAAGGATCTATTTTAGTACAAATAAATTTCAGAAAACATTTCTCAGAAATAACAATTTAGCAGAATATATCAGTACCGACAACTAGCAAGTTATACCTTGCTAGTGTAACAAATACAGCACAAGTATTTGGCATTGCTGAAATAAACATCAGCATTACATTTCTCTTTAAACAATGTGCTCAGGAGCATTTGCTGGTAATATCCTTTTTTTGCTTATTTGGTCTATATAATTTTTCCAAGCAAATATAATTTAAATAGATCAAGTATACTTTGTGTCACATACACTAGATGTCAGGGGAGAATGAAAATAATGAGAAAAAGGAAAGGAAAAAGAAACACACAGTGATTAAGAAGAGTGTAGATAAGTTACTGCATATTTAAAACCTTTTCCCCTTGAATAAATACTATGACTATAACTAAATGTAATTAGATTTAAGCTGTTAAAAGCTGTCTGAAGATACTTATTTTGTGGAAAATAATTGTTTTTGTTTTCAAGACAAAATTATGTTTCTTACCAAAATTATTTAAAGGGTCATTCCATGTCTAGTGGTCTAGGAGTCCTTGCTCGACCATCACGGATTTCGATGAAATTTTGTGTGAACATGCACACATGTCCCCAGTGAACATTAGTAAAGTGTTACGTTTGCGGATGCGATACTTGCGGAGATACAGTTATTCGTTTGACCCTATACCTTAGCCTTCCATAGTATGACTCAGGTTTTCAGCAACTTTGAGACATAATATCTCCAGCAACATTTTGTTGAGAAAAACAAAACTTGGCCATCTTGTACAACTTCTTGTGCTCTATTAAACAGAATAATAAAAAAAATTCTCACGAGCAATCTCCATCTAGATAATTTGGAGCAGAGTTGGCCAAAAATATTGCGGCTTGAAAAAAGGGTAAAGTTTGGCTTTTTATATCTCTGGAAGGAAAGGTATGATAAACATGAAACTTTGCATGTAATAACTTAGCAACACAAGGTTTTCGAATATAAAATTCCATTCTCCTACTGCCTTCCAATAGTTTACAAATTGAGTGTAAAGTTGACTTTTTTGTAAAAATGCCAAAAATGGGTATTTTCAGCCCACTTTTACAAAAAAAAGACCTGGAAATGGTTAAATCATTCTCATTAAAAAGAGCAAGTTTAAACTGCCCTAAAAAGTAGGATTGGTTTTTCATTGCTGACGTATAAAGACCTAAAAATAGGGACAAAGTTGAGGACTTTGAGGAATTTAAAAAACCAATTATTCTTTTCACAAAATTATAACCTGACAAAAGAAAAAGGGAAACATATTTTCTTAAATTAATAATTTAGTTGGGTGGGTATTGTTGTAGTTTGGGGGGAAAAGACTCATTAAATAAAGTTGCCTTCTTGGAGCAAAAGGGTTGTCTTTAGGATATATACCATTACAATCTTGCTCTCATTTAGAAATAATGAACTTCCAATAATTATAGATCTCTAGGTTTTTATAGTGGTTTGCAGATAGTGATATTTGTTATTGAGCCAAAATTCTGGTAATTTTGAAAGATTCTATTCAAAGATTCAGTTTTGTTATATTGTTTGAACCTTTCAAATATTACCCCAGTATTCTCTAAGAACTATTGAATTATATTATTTTCCTGTAGAAAAATGTTGCATTTTTCATGCATACGTTTGGAGCTTTCCTCACATTTGGAATTGGACTCATATATATTCTGGTTCAGACAATTATTTCCTATAAAATGCAACCACAAATTCATGGGAAGGATATTTTTTGGATCAGATGTACAATACTACTATGGTGCACAGTAAGCACAACGGGTAGTATCCTTTATGGTAAAACAATGCAAGTGATGACTAAGTGGTATTTCTTAAAAGTTTGTTTTAAACATGTTTTATCTTCAGGTGGCTAAAATGACTACCCTAAGAAACCATATATATGCAAGTCTTGGTGTATTCGGGTCTTCTCCCATGTAAGGTTGAGGGTGTCTTGGCGACGTTTCAATGAGGTCACACTCATCATCTTCAGGCTGGTGTCTTCAGCTTC
>JANHFR010000679.1:21189-38935 GCA_032468015.1 Mimophis mahfalensis | reverse complement strand
GAAGAAGCTGCCTGAGTCCCGCGGTGGAATAAGTTGTCCGGCTCTCCATCTGCCCTCCCTCCCTCCCTCCTCGAGAGAAACCTCAATTCCCGCTTTCCTGCAGCGGCTTACCTCCAGCCGCTTCTATGACTGCTCTTCCCCATCCTGATCGCGACTCCTGCAGACACTCCAGCTGCGCCCGAAGCAACCGAGCTCCTTCCCCCACCCTCATCGCCCTGCTCCCGCCCACCTTCGCTTCTCAGTTAACTTCTCAGTTAACTCAGTTAACTGAGTTCGGACTTCTCTGACAGTACTGAAGAAGAAAAAAAAAATGTGGGGCCAGCAAGCCTTTTTCCACAAAGCCGCTGTAGTTTTGTGTTTTTTTCCCCAAGGGGCGGGAGGTGCCTGCCCTCTCCCCGGCCTCGCCGTATGTACCTCCTCATTTTTTGTGCCGTCCGGTGTAACTCCAGAAGATCTGGCCAGGGACGAAGGAGGACAAGCGAGTTAAATCCACAGGAATGCGCCGCTGGGGTCGCTGGTTTGTCCCCCGCTTGACATACGGTAAGCAGGGAGGGGAAGGGCCAGCCAATCAGCCAACTATGCACACGTGTGGCTCGGAGCTCCTTTTTGCCAGGGATCGGCTCTTGTCAGTTTCCACGGTGCTCGTGGGCTGGTGCGAATCGGGGACCTATTAAATCCCCGGGGCTTTTTTGCGGTGGGTGGGAGGGTGAGATCGAGTTCTCCACATGGACGCCTTTCCCTGAGGATCGTGTGTGGATGGGCAGGGCAGCGTGTTTTGCAAGCGGCCGGGCGGCGTGCGCAGGTTCCCCTTTTAATGAAGAAGTTTCCACATAAAACTGGGTGTCTGGGTCTTTTTCCTAGGCTCCGGAATGAATTAATCCGTTTCCAATGCATTCCTATGAGAAACCGCTTTTCGACTTAAGAATTTTTCGACTTACAAATACGCATTTGGAATGGATTAAATTCGTAAGTAGAGGGACTACTGTAATTAAATATACATTCTAATCAAACCCAGAAACCATTAACCAGATTGCAATCTTGGAACCATATCTGACCAACTATAAGGAACTGTTTGCGTATCTATATATATAAAAGAGACTGTGGGTGGCGGGCCTGGCTCTTTCCTTAAGGATGCCACAAGGGGTGCCAGAGAGCAGTGTCAGGCTGTGCCTGGTGCATTACAGGCCACCAGTATGGAGGCCTTTTGAAATTGAGGTCAGAGCCAAGCAGTGAAAGGGGAGGCAGCAGCAGATGATATGGAGGTCTAGGCTGGGATGAGGTAAGGCCTTTTGAAACCTTAGGGAGGCAGCTGGCTCCAGGGTGACTATACCTGGGCAAAGCCAGATAATCTGGCTGGCTGGTGGACAATGTATGTATGTATGTTCCGTATACATCTTTAACGGCTGGACCAATCTTAACCAAACTTGCCATGTAGGTATCTTACGCTCTGGAGAAAAACACTGTGGGGGTATGAAACTTGTTGGGGGGATCTTTGCCCCTAAAAATCCTGCCAAAGTGCTTATCCAAGCCGGATAACCGGCTAGTATAATATATTAACATAGTATGATAAGACAGTTATACTTTAGGCCATGATTTAAAAACAGGATCTAAAAGGAGAAAGAGTTAGCAAGGTCCCTCTCCTCAGTAGTCTGCATCAAATAAGTTTCTCATTTCAAGTCCACTCTCAGCCTAGTTACTGGCTGTGTGGGCTGCATGTTTATGCAATCATGTCATGCAGCAAACAATCAATCAGTGTGGTGGTTTACGAATTCATATATTTTCTTCAATGTTTTTGCATGTCACTTGCAACTTCACAGAAATCCAACACCACCACAGAAAGATTTGCGTACTAGACAAATCTACGTAGCAGCCACAAGGCATCTAGTTAGATAGACTTTTTTCCGCTGAAGTGAATCTAAGTCTTCCCCTTGAAGTACAGTGCAACCTCAGTTCACAAACACTTCGATTCACAACCAATTTGGTTCACAACCAAAAAATCAGCTAAATGTTTGACTCAGTTCACAAACAGATCCTTGGTTTGCAACCAAACTTCCTGAGGACAAAGAAATCTCAAGAGAGAAAACACCTGAAGGAGTGTCCTTCCATCGCAGAGGTTGACTCTCCCACAAAACAGCAACCTCTTGCTCAGAATTAACCGCCTGAACAGTATTCTCTGCTGTTCATGGCTTTCTCAGTGTTTGCATTAAAGGATTTTACTGTTACACTGTGCGTTCTGTGGCATATTTAGCTACAGTACTGTATTTGTGTGCTTCAAAATCTAAAAAAAACAACAGTAGAGTTCATAGGGGTCTGAAATGGATCGATTGTCTTTCCATACAACCCAATGGGAAAATTTGATCACCACTTGTGAACTTTGCAAAAGCCAGATTCACTTAATGACTGTGATTAGTTTAACAACTGCAGTGAGTCTCTTAACAACTCTGGCAAAAAGGTTCATAAAACTGAGCATGACTCACCACCTTGCTTAACAATAGAAATTTTGGTCACCATTGTGGATGTAAGTTGAGGACTAATTGTATGCTGTATTCCAGTAGTTCTGGTCCTTTTTACCAGGGACCTGCCTAGAAGGTTGTGCTGAAAGGACATCTAAATAAGGCGGAGAGCTTATTCTGGATGGATTTGTGGTTCTATAAACAGATTGGCAACTGGAAAGAGTACTTTGAGCTCTACTGTCACTGGATTTGCAGGTAATAGCTATAATTAGGAGTGAACTGAGTGAACCTCAAGACTTGGCTATTCGAACTGGCTGGCCTGGGCTGAGGGGTTTGTTTTAGCTTGATTGTTGTCTGTCTGGGGCTAAAATTAATTTAATCTTTTTTAATTTTTGTATTTTTGCTGTTTTAATTGCCCTGTACACCGCCCTGAGTCCCTTGGGAGAAGGGCGGTATATAAATATGAATAAAATAAATAAAAATGAAATAAATAAAATAAATTAGCACACATATGGCTCTAGTGCCAACTATAACCCTTCCTGAACTGACCTGGTTTAGCAACAATAATCACCACCCTGGGTACAACTCATATTGATTAATGCAATGGGGCTATTTTTAAAAAGCATCTAAAAAACATAAGAGGTTTAAAATGCGGTAGCCAGATTTCTAATAGGAACCAGATATACAGACAAGATGTGCTGGCTACCAATTGTCCACCATCTAAGATGCCGAGGCTGACCTCTGAAGCTTTAAGCACCTTGAGGCCTCCCCGTCTGAAAGACTACCTTTGCCCCTAAGCACTTGCCCATTCAATTCCTGTGTGTGCATATGTGTTTGCATGTGTGTGTGTGTGCGTGCATGTGTGTGCATGTGCACAGTCTACACTGGCTCCTGGTAATTACCTGGACAAGTCCCTGCAGTTTTCTTGGCAAGAGTTTTGGAAGTAGTTTTTCACTGCTTTCTTCCTAATCCTGAGAGAGAATGACAAGCCCAAAGTCACCCAACTGGCTTCATTCAGCTCATGCTCTCCTGGTTTCCAGCTTTAAATGACCTGACTTTCTAATCTATATATAGATTAGTGGCCGGCGGGCAGTTGCTGTGTGTGTGTGTGTGTGTGTGTGTGTGTGTGTGTGCATGTTTCATACATACATTCTTTGTGTATGTGTATGTATGTGTGCATGTTTCATACATACATTCTTTAATGGTTGGACCAATCACAACAAAATTTGCCATGTAGGTAGCTTATCCTCTGGAGAGAAACACGGTTGGGGTATGAACGCCGTTGGGGGGTCTTTGTCCCCTAAAAATACTGCCAAAGTGCTGGCCCCCAGGACTTCCCTCATGCTTGGCTTAAGCTCTTCCTTAAAGACGCCACAAGGGGAGCCAGAGAGCAGCATCAGGCTGTACCTGGCTCCTGTGTAGTACAGGCCACCTTTATGGAGGACTTTTGAAATGGAGACTGCCCGGGCCGAGGTGAGGCAGCAGCAGACGATATAGAGGCCTAGGCTGGGACGAGATGAGGCTTTTTGAAATCTTAGGGAGACAGCTGGCTCCAGGACAACTATATCTGGGCAAAGCTGGGTAATCATCTAGTAATAAATAAATACCCCACATACAGATAGTCCTCAACCTATGACAGTAGTTGAGCCCATAATTATGGTTGTAAGTTGTTGCAGTCATTAAGCAGTCTCCATGTGACTGGACCCAATTTTACAATATTTTTTGTGGCAGTCATTAAGAAAACGTTATGATCATTAAATAAATCCATGGGTTAGTTTTTGTTTTTGTTTTTGTTTTGCTGGAAACTGACAAAAAGCATAAAAAAATTACAATCGAATAACTGAGGGATGCTGCAAATAGCCGTACAGGTGAGCTGGTTGCAAAGTCTGAAAATGTGATCATGTGACCTCAGGGTGTGCATGTGCAGCTGTCGTACCTTCAAAATTTGATCATAAGTAGCGGGGGGGGGGGGGGCATTATAACTTCAAATTGTCACTATGTGACCAGTCATAAGTCGAGGACTATATGTAAAAAGAGCTTGGGTAGACTTTCCTTTTCAGTAGTATTTGTTATTACAAGCTATACCTCAGATTTTGCACATTTAAATTTTGGAAACCTGAAAGTCAGAAGCAGCCTAAACCAAAACTTGATCTTACAATGATCAAGTCCCAGGGTCCTCTTGTAGCCATCATCATCCTCAGGACTCATGTCCTCTGAGTCCCACTGACTGGAGATTTTGAAGAAGTTGCCACATGCTCCGTACGCACAGCACTGGTAGGCATAGGGAACCTCCAAGACCCTACGAAGAAGAACACAGGATTATCAGTTATGGTATACCACCATTCTGCACTCATATGGGCATTGAAACAGATGTTGGAGCTAAGGTGGCTT
The DNA here is from genome assembly GCA_032468015.1 of Mimophis mahfalensis. Taxonomy (NCBI): domain Eukaryota; kingdom Metazoa; phylum Chordata; class Lepidosauria; order Squamata; genus Mimophis; species Mimophis mahfalensis. The sequence goes on along the minus strand of JANHFR010000679.1, from coordinate 34,091 downwards.
TTTGGTTTGGTTTTGTTTGCAAATTGAGCATGGGAAGGGATAAAGTTAAGCTGGAGAATTCCCAGATCAAAGATCTTGACCCTTTAACACTCTCACGGTAGAAGGGCATTCTGCATGGACATTTTTCAAGCAGACTTGTAAACAACCCACAACCCTCCTTTCACACAACTTCTAAAGGTACAGAGGGCCATCATTCTAAACAGAGCAAGAGATCAATTTCTATTACTTTGCATGTAATGGACACCTAGCACAATAGTCATGTTTATTGCATTTTCGGTATATCACACAGTATAGTAATATTGAAGACTAAGATTATGCTACGCATGTCAGTCCAACTAGTTCACAGAAAAAGGGCAATGAACAAGTAGGAAGCATAGAAATAAAATGGTTTAGGATACCTTTGCCAAGAGTATAAAAAGTGACAGCCTTTTGAAAGATAGTGAAGAATGAACATTTCTGGATAGCCACTCAAATGTAATTATTCACCATCAGTATTTTATAGCCTTTTTATCTTACACTGTCATGTTTATTTTTTGGTTTTGCTTTGTAATGAGTTTGCATTGTGTTATATTGTAAATGGACAATTCAAAAGTTATACTTTTCAGGGCCAGAAATTTAAATTGGTAAAGGTAAGAAATTGTTATGATATCCAAACTGCTTCTTTTGATTCTGGATATGTATGCATAAATGTATGCATAAATGTATGTATAAATATATAAATCTTGATTAATTTAACCACCACTCCCTCTCTCTGAAAACTAATTTTATAGATATGGTTAAGGATTCCTGACAGATGATTTCTACTGCCATTTTCATAGACCTCTATTTCCCAAGATTGTTTGGGAAAGATAATACAATTAAATGGGCACAAATAAGTATATGCTTGTATCATGTCCTCTTAGTAGTCTGTGTTTACAGGAATATTTGTATAGTTTATTATGCAAAGATTTGCTTAGTTTATTACTTTATATTCCTGCAAATGCAGAGATCATTCAATCTCTTTATAGAACCAGAACCAATCCTTGCGTTAGCTACCTGTATTATAACCAAATAGGTGTTTTTTTTTATCAGACTGATATGTTACCATGCTGATTGCTTTGTGTATGTGAGTTTGGAGGATGCCCATGACAAGCCATTCAATGGCTCATCGATTTCTCAAGTCAATGATGAACACAGAGTGCAAGCAGGAGGTTGCTCACTCAAACCTTTAGCTAAACCTTTGCTAAAAGACATTGTAAGCCGCCCTGAGTCTTCGGAGAAGGGCGGGATATAAATGGGATTAAAATAAAAAAATAAAATAAAATAAATAAACCGAATAATTTGGTACCTGTCAAATTGAAGATGTTAAAATACGGGAAAAGCATGCCCTGCTCCCCCGCGCATGTGCCCAGCCCCCCCTGCGTGCACAAGACTGCTGCAGACCGCCGAATGCCGACGGCTTTGCCCAATGCCCAACGCCCCGCTCCCTCCTTGCCCAACCCCCTGCACCCCATTGCCGCTCACCTGGGCTTCAGGGAATCCCCCGGAATTCCCTGAAGCACGGGTGATCTCAACAGAACGCACTGGGGTCTGGGGAGGAGGGAGGGGAGGGAGGATTTCCTCCCCTTCCTCCCCAGACCCCAGCACACTACGTTGCAGGAGAATTGCCGAAGTGCAGGTGATCTCAACGGAGCGTGCTGTGGTCTGGGAAGGAAGGGGAAGAAATCCTCCCTCCCTTCCCTCCTCCCCAGACCCCAGCGCGTTCCGTTGAGATCACTTGGGCTTTGGCAATCCGCCCACAACGGAGCACACTGGGAGGAAGGGGAAGAAATCCTCCCCTGTCCCCATCCTCTCAGCATGCTCCATTGATCTGGCCTTGGGAATCCTCCGCCCCTCTCAGAACAGTGTGTGCGCATGTGCGTGCGTGCAGGGAGTGCCTCAGAGTCAGAGAAAATACGGGAATTTTTAAAAAAATATGGGACAGGGCCGGAAAAGAGAGGAAAAAATGGGATTTCCCGGCCAGTCCGGGAAACTTGACAGCTATGACCGAATTATATGGAAGTGCTAGTAAAGACTTGGACAGCAAAGACTGATCAAAGTAAATTAAGTTTTGCCCTGGGAAGCCAGAAATTAGAAATGAAGCCCACCGTATCTTGGGGAAGTTTTCTTTAGTAAATACTTCAGACAGTGCAGGATTGCCTTTGAGCTTCAGATGAGTCAGTCCACCCAGACCAGTCAATGGAAGCGTCACCAGTTGATTGTCAGTCAAATCCCTGCGACAAACAAAAGCACAGGACCCATTGGAATAGACAGAAAGAGGTGGGGGGCGGGACTCAGTGCAGCAGCATCACTTAACACATTTGATCTAGCATTTATATAGTTGCTGCTTCAATTAAGTTTTGCATTCAGTTCTTGATTATTTTAAAGCTAATAAGTATCTTTGAGATGAGTTGATGGGCTACTACTGTGAATAAACCAAGAAAGAAAGTCAAAAGCACGTGTCTTTATCAGGATTAAGAGCAAAGTGATACCTATGCTTTTCTATGTCTTTTACAACCAGGGCTACACCAGGTAATAAATTAATAGCAGTGATGAGTTGGGACTATGCTGTGCTTGTACTGGATGGAGACAGGCAGGAAAAGTCTGATCGGTGGTTTGGCCCTGGAAAGAAGCAGTTATGAGTGCCAACCTGTAATGGAAGAGGAGATTAAAATAGCTTCTCTCATATGATATAGTTTTAATATCTTAGAAATGCAATATGAATGCTTGGCTCCATAAACAGATTTAATGTATTCCTTTTAGCCTCATAAAAGGTTGTAGCACATTAACATTGCAGAACATGGTAAACATCTGTATAATGATCCATTATACTATGCAGACCATTTTATTAGTCTCCGATGGCCACTCACCTTATAACTACAGCTGTTATAGAACTAGTGGCACCATAACACCTTTAGCTTATATTAGTATCTTTATATTTCAGTTTTCTACAAAATGCAGTAACTAAGATAGCTAAAACACAAAGACTCATAAAACAAAACAAGACATAACAATGAACTCCCAGGAAAGAACATAGACATTTTCTGTAAAAAATCATGTATTCCTATATTTGTGATTATGTCCAATGTAGGAAAATGCATTGTGATGCTTAGTCCATTATTTTGGTAGCTCTGCCTTGCTTCTTCTCTATTTCAGACTCTGATACTTCTGCTTATGGTTGCAGTGTAACCAGTCTTGGATATCTTATTGCAATCAATAAGATATCAATATGATATCCAAATATTTTCAGCTTAGAAGATAAAGCTTAATAGTTTGCTATTTCTATGCAGGCTATCTAAATTTGTCATGATTCCTTGAAGCTGGGGAACTCAGTTTGCATACCTGGTCCTCTACCTTCAGCAATCATCTTTAAAGAAACCAGACAGGTTTTTCTTTTTTCTCCTTCGATTCTTGCATTTTATATCTTTCCCATAAATCATCCATTTGTGTTTAAGGAATAAAAAAAGGGGAAAACGCCCTTAAGCCAAGCTAATAATCAGGTCACTACAATAGTTGATATGTCCATATAATTTACTTAGCAATAAAATCAAAGTGATTTGCTGTGGCCTTCTTGTGGGACATTTCCCAATCACCCCCAGGCTTAAATATCCATGGAGAACATATATCTGTCCTATGCAATATAACTTACAGCTTGATGAGGGAATGAAGCGTCAGAAAAGCTTCAGAGTGGATAAACTGAATGTAATTCCAACTCAGGTCTCTGCAAAGCAAAGTACATGTTATGATGGAAAATATGCTTTGTATTAGTTTTTCCCAACTTGTTGCTCTCTAGGTAGCAATTTTATTCACAATAATTGATTTATATATATATTTAATCAATTTGGTTGTCTGGGAATTATAATTATAATCCAACATGTTTAGAAGGCATTAGAGGGATCAAATGTAAAACTATAGGTGCTGATCCTGTTCCTTTGCACAGTTACCCATTATAGCCAAAACCCACAAGTTCAGTTTAATTATTGGAATTCCAACTTCTTGAAAGTCAGAGAATTTCTGAGAATTCCTGAATTGTGCTTAGAGAAATTCACATTTACACGAAGACGTATGGATAGCTTCTCTTTTGCAGAACATCTGTTTTTATTAACCACATTTGTCTTTATTGTAACTGTATTGGAAACCCATTTTTAGCAGCTATATTTTCTTTCCTGACTTTGTCTGCAACATAAACACCCATGTTATACAGTTTACACAGTTGTATATGTAATATTTGAAATCTGCTGTGAAGAATATTGATTAGAGGAAAGCACACAGTACCATCTAAACCTTAGATGACCATTCCTATCAGCTTGTGCTGGTATAACCAGTGGCAAAATTTGCCTGGCACTGGGTTTTAGATGTACTAGGGAATGTTTTCTAAAAAAGAAATTTACAAATACCATACAAAGCACCTGGTAACATAACAAGCTATTTGAGGTGGCCAAATAATTTCTGGGGTCGGGGGTGGGGAACCCTTTCTATAACAAAGCTGCTTTCAGAAATTCCAAAGACTTCTTATTCCCAATTGTGCCTTTTGGATGAAAAATGATTTCCAGGTCAAACCAAATGAACAGATAATTAATGATAGACTTCTCTCTCAGTGTGGAGATGGAAGAGATTTTCTTTTTCATCCCCATCTCTCATTATACCTGGAAGTGCTCCAGATTTGATGAATGAAAGAAAACTCAGGAACTGTCAAAGTGGCAGTGTATAGTTATTGCTTTCCATGTGCCATTGCCTTTCCTAGTTCATGTACAGTACTTAACTCAAGGCTACCACAAATAGTCTTCAAAAATTTGGGGATCGATAGATTATTTACTGTCATGTAGTGGACATCCAAATATTTTCAGCCCAAAGAGAACAATATGGCAGCATAAGGAGCAATGAACATGGAAGTAATTCTCCATACAATGGCTTATACAAATTGTCTGCTCTCGGCACTTTTGCTTCTGCTATTTTTCCATTTGGAAAAAGCTCTTAGGAACTGGAGCATTTTACCTGATTCCCAAACTTTAGACATCTCGTATGTGTGTGAGATTGTGAGCCTCTGTGCACATTTTAATGTCATGTGGTGCTGTTAACATATCTTCTAACCCACATTCCAAAATCTTTAGTCAGGAAACTGGTATAGGGAAAGGGAGAGAAATCAACACTCCGGGCTTTGAGGTTAAAGGAATCGACATATAATTACTTTTTGTGGAGCAGTTAAAATAGTTGACAGGCTAGCAAGGCAAATTAATGGTGAATCTTGCTCATTATATATTTGATAGATAAAAAAATTGGAAATATTTTGGAATGTGCATCAGTTTCTCCTTCTGTTTGTGATTTTGAAGAAGGTAACATATCAGTTTTTTTCAGTGTGCGTGAGAGAGATGACACAACAAAGGCAGCTTTCCCCGATATGATGTTTTCCAGATGAGTAGAATTTTCACTCCCCAAATGCCTACCTAGCACAATCTTTAGCCATGCTGGCTAGTGATTGCAGAGTCAGGGGGACATACATTATAATCCAACATTTCTGGAGAGCACCAGGTTGGACACACACTGTAATTTTGTGTTCATACTTTAAATTCATTTTGCAGAGTGCTTTTGTAGATCTGGTTCTGTGCTTAACTGCATTGGGATCATATATTGGGTGACCATAGACTAGCAGGCCAACTTATTTGAAGAATTCTTTATATAATTGAGCCTGTAATCTTGTCAAGAGCACAAAGCCTTACTCAGTTCACAATCTCCTGACTCTTTTCTTTTATCAAAGAAGGCCCTGAGAGCTTCCTGCTGGCTGTACTTACAGGGAGCGGAGGGCTGTGAGCTGCCCAAAGGTGTCTGCTCCAATTTCGTGGATACAGTTGTGCTGAAGGCCACTGCAAAGACAGAAAGGCTGCAATGAGAGAGAAAAACTTGCTTCACTGGCAAAAGAAGAAAGCGCTTCTGCGAAGAAGGTTACATCTATTAAGGATTGCATGGGATTCAAATTTCAAGGGGAAAGTGGGTCAAGGAACGTACCCACCCAATCCTCTCCTACCCTTTCCCCCCTGAAGAGCCTCAGGCGTGGGGCAGCGCACCATTCAAATCAAAAGCGTGTAAGTAACAACGTTTCTTTTAACCAAGAGTTCCCAGGCCTCTTCAACATCTGCTCCTGCTATGGAGTTTGGAGAGCTCCATGACACCAGATGATATTCCCAGCCACAAGAATACCATATCTAAAGGGAACAGGCAGAAAACACTGGGGACTCTGTGCTTTCATGTCTTGCTTTCACTGTAACCTTTGTAACTCAAACTCAGTTATAAAGTATTTTGGAGGCTCCCATTATTTTCAGCCCCAGAACAATTCAAAGATTGATTTCAAGCTTTTATGTGATCTACTGGGCACAATAAGAGAGGAAGGTGGGAGGGCGAAGAGCAATAGGAAAAGAGGAAGAACATCCCCCACCTGCAATCTCTGAGATATAAAAGTTCCAGAGGAGTCCTGACTAGGTCACTGTATACCAGGTTTAATCTCTCAGTTGCTCACACATACCCACCAGATGCTCAGTTAGTTACTTGGATCTGGGAATTTGACAGCGAAGCTTACACTTACATTTCTTCCAGCTTCTGGCACTGGTGAAAACTGGGCAGTTTCTCAATGTGATTGTGCGCAAGCTCACTGTGTGGAAAATAACAAAGGTTAGAACAAAGTCAGTCTTCTTAAAGGCCCTCTTGGCATGCATATGGTACACAGGAAGGGAGTGCATGACCTCAGGCTATGCAGCTGGGGAGGCAGGAAACCCCACAGACAGGTAAATCTTCTTGTACCCAACTGATGCTTGGCACTGTTCCTTTTATTCATTGCATTATCCGGTTTCTGATATTATTCTTTGATTACTCCGATCCATTTCTTATTAACTTGTCTATTACGCCCAATTTAATTAAAAAAGCCACTGCTATAAATGACTCTTATCTAGTGTTTCTCCAAGGCAGCAGAGGGCTTTGAAGCCCTTCAATAATAACCCAAATATTAGGGGACAGTCCAGCAACAAGTGGAAAGCTGCTTTAGAGTTTAGTCACTGCTTTAGAAGATGACAAACACATGTTGTCCTCACACGTTAGGGTAACATAACATATGCTTTCATGTGCTTCTATTTATGTAAGGTATTTTGAGTGCTATTCAAAATAACATAGCTTAAAAACAATAGAATAAATAAAAAATGTTCAGCAGGGACACATCCCAAATATTAATAAATGTGATGCCATTACATCACTTTAAACACCATTGTGTGCTGGGAATGTTCAAGTGCAAGATTCTTATCCTACAGCCCCCATGTCTCAATGGCAGCAGGGTTTCCATCGATTTGCATTTCAGATTTCAGATATGATTTTTTAAAAATCTTCACCCCCATCCTTGGTTTTTTTTTGTTTTTGTTTTTGTTTTTGCAATCAGGGCTCTCAATTTATGCAAGCAATCTGAAAAAGGACAGAGATGCAACCATACAAATCCCTTATTATTAGTTCCTGAACAAAGGAGGCAGATGAAAGACTTGTCACAACTGTACCTTATATCTGATTGTTCAGCAAAAGACCTGTGAATACTGGTAATAAAGGCAATTCCCCAAAGCCTGAAGAAAGCAAAATGCACTTATAACTCACAGAACTCGTAGGCTGGCCAACTGCTGACACAGTCCTCCAGGAAGCAAATGGATTCCAGCCTGGGTTAAAGTCCTGCAGCAGAGGAGGAAAAGCTTACTTCACACCATCCTTTACTTCTTCAAGGGATCAGTCTAGCACAAACTAGGATAGTCAGTGGGAAGACTGTTCAATGAATGATAGGTGTTACAGGAAAAGACATTTACCACATAGCATGTGAACATCTCCTTGGCATCATGGCAAAATTTCCAAAACTATAACGTACTCATTTATTTGAAAGAAATTAAGAAAACAACACAGAGATGATTTGGAAATTTTTCCTGAGATCCCCCCCCCACCCTCAGGTTTCTAAACTCACATAATCCTCTTTTATCACAGTAGAAAAATGAAACAGGGAAATAGATATATAATTGGTTCAACAGCTGTTTTTAGGTAAAACAATGCAGAATAATACTTTTCCAGATATAGGAAGATACAAAGATTTATGTGAGGTGGCATTGCTAAAGATGATATGCAAACATGCTTTTTCAGTTTTTCACTTTCCTGAAAGATTATGTTTTTTGGAACAGGGAGGGGAAAATTATGGTTCTCCAGATGTTGTTGAACCAAAACTCACAGCTGCCTGAATCTGCATTACTGAGGCAAAGAATGCTGAGAGATTCAGTAGAACAACATTGGAAGGCATGTCCCGAGTTAGCATCTGATATCAAATGGGAGCAGTTAGCCTGCTTCTTGAGCATGATAGAAATTTGAGTAGGCAAAATAGGAATTTTGGGTCAGAAATCATTTTGGGGACATTGGCAGTATCTTTCTGCCTTAGAAATCAGTGACATAACACATTCACACACATAACAGGATACGCAACAAAGCACAATGATGCCAAAATAACAATATGAATTTAAAAAACAAAATAACAATATGAATTTGATGACATCATTATGCAAATAAATACTTGCATCCTGATGTCTAATTCAAATCCTATAACTGGCAGTAATTGCACGAGGGTATTGTCACATAGGTTTTATCATTTTCTTCCTTTCTTCCTTCCTCTATCTGGAGCTCTCAGGCACAGAGATGTCCATAGGAGAGGAAAGCAAATGATGAAGGTACTGCAATGTCATGACACAAATGCCACCTCTATGCACACTATCTCAATATGAATGAACAGACATTAGGTTATTTACTGTATATCATAATACTATTTCACCATTCTGGCATCATCAGGATTAGTACGAATGCTTATGATATTACTTGTAAATATAATTGGAACAGTGGGAATCAAGAAATGGCCTCAAATCTTATGGTGCTGTTTCTTACATAATTTGAAGTACGGGATTTCCAGCAAATGCTTTCTCTGGAATAGCCTGGATGTTGTTGTTATGGAAGCCCCTTTAAACAAACAAACAAAAATGCTAGGATGGTTAAAAGAAACACAGCAGGAAAACTAAAATTTACTGCACAGCTGTATGAATAATGATTGAATGGGACAAATGGACAGATTTCTCTTTTACTGAATCCACATGGCTGGAAGCTGATATAAATCATGCTTCCCAGAGGCATGAACTTGCAAGAAATTTAATAATTTTATTTTATTTGTCAAATAAGCAATTCACGTAGCCTGCATGAAAAATAAAATTGTGTTTGAATCCTACAGCTACTCCACAATATAAATGCATTTGCGTGTATAGTTTATAGGATTGAAATATGGAATGCAAATTGTAAACCAAATATCAAAGTTAACTTTTTAGTAAATCTGCATTAGAACAATTGCCTAGTATCATATGACAATCAGAAGTTCTACCCTTCGAGTATGGATTATCAAGTACAAGAGGCATCCTCTTTGCTCAAAGAAGTCAAAAATGTAAACTCTACATCTGCATCCTGGGACCAGCATAATTTCATGTCATCAAGGCAACTGAAGTATTCCAGTTGAGTGGAATGCAGAAACTGGAAGCATAATCCACACAATTAGGAGCTTGTGGATATACCTGAATGCCTGGGAAATCTACTCATAATGCACGAACCTTGCTTGAGATGTCACAAATTGTCCATGTCATAAAAGAATGAATGGACTTCAGTGAGGTGGAAAAGAGAATTCTACTGAAAGTAATAATTAGAAGACCAAAACTTTTTCTGGGAACAGAGAAACAGCAGGAGGAGCACAAATTAGCCAAGGAAAAGGGGAAAAGAAAAGTATATCCCTGTCAGTTCTGTGTGCTTTTAATGGCTCTATCCAGACCTATAAGTGCGTACATATGTCATCACTGGGGTCAAAGCCATTGTTGATAAAGCTCACAGCAGATTCCCTGCTGGTAATTAACAGTATGGAAGTTTTACAATACACTAATGATGTCTGTGAAACATTTACTGCCATGCTGGATATGATCAAGCAGAATTATGGAGAAATGGTGAAAGAATGCCCATTAGGGTTTGGGATGGTAGTTTGCCCACATTAGAGTTGAACCTAAATGATCTGTTTGAACATTATTCTTACAAAAAGAAAATAAAAGTCTTACAGCTCTTGAAGTCTATTGAGTGACTTAATCGCCATTGGGAATTCCATCAGCTCATTATAATTTAGGTCCCTGGAAGGAAAAAAAAAAAGTCAAAATCAACATTAAGAATGTTGGAAAAGCTCACCAGAGTATAACATTGCAAAGGGTTAGGAACAATTACTAGGAGATGAGTTTTCCAGAATCATTCTGTCACATGACTTAAAAAACATGATATTTCAAACAAAAGGTTATAAAAATCGTTTGGTCTGGGCCCAAGTAGTTTAGAATCTCGTAGGGAAATTGTGGTTTTTGTTTGGCTCTATAACAATTGTTCCTGGTGTCTTCTCTCAGATATATCCAGACCGCCATTTTAGTTTAAACTAATATTTCAGTGTCCTGCTCTATTCCCATTATTATCTTAAAATAATGGGAATATAGGAAAATATTTTTTTCTCAGCCTGACAGCTTCCAAGTTTGGCTTGGAAGATTCTTGGAACAGTACAGTAGTTCAACACATTTGGAGGATCCCAGGCCAGTAAAGGCTGCTTTAGTGTATGTTTAAATATTACACTTTCTTTGCAGCTCACTCCGACAGCAGCAAGAGCACCCTTGAAGCTAATACAGAACCCTCAGTACTTACTGCCAGGACAAGTGATGTATGACAACTTTAAATACATGCAAAGTATGCCCCTGCCATTCTAATAACCCATCATTTACTTACCTGGTTGGCAGACACGTATTTGACATATTTTCCGAAACAGATAAAAGTCTAAAAATGTGTTGGTCCCCCATTGAACATGTATAAACTAGTTATTGGATCTTAGAAAAAAGGCAGAATACCCAAACTCTGACATAAATATTTCTTTATAGATTCCTACCTTTAACTGTTAGTACACAAGCTTGTAAAATTGCCCAAATGATGTTTTAAGGATGGTGATGCTGGAGTATCATATATTATCACGTGAACAAGCCTCATTAAACATTTAAGGAGAAAGTGAGATTATACATGATCTTCTTTTCTGTGGTCAAAATGTATCATCCGTACCTTTATTTGTGGATTTGAATTGATCCAGATTTTTGTAAAGAGGGTTCCCTGGGATTCTGTTGTTAAATTAGTGGCTTAATGAAAATATTGTTTCCAGTAGTATAAAAGTTTACCTATCATAATATTTTTATTTTTGGACTTTGATGGATGGATAGAAATAAATGTATCCATAAAAATCACATACTGTAATTACAACTTCCTTGATATCTACCATTTCAATTCCAATTATTTCTTTCCTATGACATAAGTTATTTCCTTTAACATGAGAATAAAAAGTTGGTACTAAGTTAGCAAATCCCAAAAGTTCTTGACATTGTTAGATTAGCGCCATTTCAGATAAAGTTTGTATAATTATTCGTAAGGAATCAAAGCATGAAAATATGTTTTGTTACAGACAATATATCTGATGCCATGTTGAATGATCACACGACAGACAGACAGATACAGTAGATGTGAAATAAATAAGTTGATCCATAACCCATTTGTTCTCTGTTTACATACAGTAGCTTGCTGCTGGTGGTGAAGATACGGATTTTTTCTTCAACAGTTCCCCCTTAAGTAGAAAATCATAACCCCATCAATACTGGCAAGGCAAACTATTGTAAATAAACTCCACATTCAATAGCAATGAGTGTCGACATATAACAAATATCCATATATCTAGCTCTATAATGAGAGTACTGCTAAGCAGAGTCCTCTGTGAATCCAAGGAAACTAGCAGTCCCCACTATGATCTATTGTAGAAATGGTAGACAAAATAACACATTACTTGACAATGAATATAATTAGCCACAACACCCCTTTTTGTGTGTTTTTATACTTCCTATTAAAGTGCTCTGATCTAACACCATTTTAAAAAAAATGATGATTTTAATTTCGGCTTGCCTTTCTAGCTGACTACATGTACCTAGAGGAATAGTTCTTCCTCCATGAATACTGGAATTCTTTGCAATGTTGAGAGCAAATATGAATAAAGCCTCTGCTTGGCTGAGATAGTATACATGGCATTTTAAGCAGATCTGTGTAGAAAGAGGAGCCATCGCTGACTTTAGTCTGCAAATGCATTTCTTGAAAAAATTAAATTATATCAGACACAAACAATCTGTTTGTACAATGAATAACTTTCTCACAGATTACTCTTACAAATATTAATTTTAGCGGGTGCAAAATACCACTATTTATGAATCCTTTGTAGTTTAAGCACATGTATTTACAGAAGTTGAATGGATACAACTGCAGAATGGAAATAAATGTTAGTGCTGGAGGAATATTGACACAGAGAAGATCAACATATCCCATTAAAAAAAAAAAGAAAGAAAAATGGCATAAGTACAACAGACCAGGATGGAGAATACATTTAGACAGAAAAAACCTTTAATTTGAGTACTTGCTAAGGATTACCAGAAGTACAGAATGTATTTCAATATATGAAAAACAGAATTTGAAAAACAACTACCACAGACAGTGTTTCTTTCATTAACGAGGAACCAAAGCCTGCATTTTTCTCATATTCACTTTATGGGGGTGTTGATATTATTTCTTGTTATAGTAGTTGGCTACATTTAAGAATTTTTGCATCTTTTTTTACTTTTGCCAAGAGCCTCGGTGGTTCACAGAGATAATGCCTCCTAAAGTACTACCATCTGAACCTGCAATTAGTGCAGGTTCGAGTCCCACCAGGCTCAAGGTTGACTCAGCCTTCCATCCTTCTGAGGTAGGTAAAA